>CM035428.1:67728724-67898724 GCA_020310875.1 Ceratopteris richardii
CATCTATCAATTTTGAAGAAGACTCGTTAGTCCATGCACGTGGAGCTTCTTCATGAACTTTTTCAAGGTATTCACTAACATAGTATATGCACTCCTCAAGCATCCATCCCTTTGCTATAGATACTTCTGATTTGCTCTTTGTCGTACATAAACTTTTAATATGTCCATAAATAGCTTGACCCAAAATATCTATCGAATGTTTACAACTCTTGCAATTTTTATTCATCCACAAGATGGATCAATAAATGAACCTAAATATCAAAAATTGATGTTGGAAGCTCTTTCTTCATCAGACATAGTAGCTCCCTACATTCACATTTCTTGTGCGAGATTGAGTCTTTATCAATCTCTTTTGATGTAATCCACCTATTATCAATCATAAATTAAACCATAAAGAAATTAATTTTTAAAGAAAAGATACCAAATAATCATATATATTAAACATAAAAGTATGATAATTAACTTATAAGTGATCCAAGATGATCGATCGTGTCCCATAGTCCTTTCATGCACATTGATTGATAACCAAAGATAGAATATGCTTTCAAAATTTATGCCAATCATGTATCTTTAACCTAGATAAGCTCTTGTCATCCAAATTAAACATGTTTTGGAGAGATGCTCCATATTGTAAAGGTGTTCAAATCGACGGAATCCTATTGTTAATAGTTTGCATCTCATATGTGAGAAGTGGAGAATGATATGCCTGGGAATCACCTCCCAACCTATCTATAGCCCTTTCCTAGTCACCATCTAGAGTTCTCTCTAAGCTCCCTCTACTCATCTGGGCACCATGAGTAGGTACCTCGTATGAACTCTCTGGCTTTTGGCCTTGGCTATCCCCCGAGCAAGGAACTTCTCGTTCCTCCAAGCATGTACATCTTTGGAATATAACACTCTCTCCCCCCTCTAAAGATCATTGTCATCAATGATATAGAAGTAGCTATAAACCTGTGAATCAAAACCTGTAATTCCAAATAATAAGAGTAGAGTGTACTAGATGTTTGAAATACTAGATAATCAAAAAGAGAACCACTCATCTCTCTACTTCGTATCTAGCATTTCCATCCATAAATAGTAGTCCTTGCCTTTAGCATACCGTAGGAATCCCTCTGAGGCCCAATGAATCCATATGTGTGTAGCATAAGTACTCGGAATATCCTCGGACTCCCTATGCCTAGACCTTGACCACTAACTTGTGAAGGCTTTTCACTTGTAGAAACCTTGACAACTTGCCCTTGTCTCCCTGGAATACCCATTGACAGCTTGTCATATGGTATAATTGTGCAAAATCACTTATTCCACTAGAGTAATGAAAACTATTATGCTAATCCAAAACAATGTGACTATGTCCCAATCTCTATGGAAAAATAATTAAGATAAATGAAAATCTTTTCCAAATAGTACTTAATCTCTAAGCTCGAGTAAATCTTCTTGATTTACTCACTATAATGAAATGAAACTCAAGAAAGTTTCATCATGATCCAAACTGCGAATCCAGACTATGGACCAAGATATCAATATGTCAATGATCCAGAATATGGACCAAGATATCAATATGTCAATGATCCAAACTATGGACTAAGATCTCAATCAGTCACATCCAAACTATGGATCGAAGTCTCGATATATCATACATATATAATTCAAACTATGGATCAAAATCTCTCCCATAGAAAGTAACTCCCAATCCACTCTGTGGAACTAATTCCATCATGCCAAATGAAGACGTACTAAGAAAGTGTAGCAACTAGTCGAAGTACCACTGCCTTCTCAATAATAACATGCAAGATGTTCCAAGTGGATGAAACTTTCTTTATCCATGACCACCATCTGATCATCACTATGATCAAATCATTCCTAACTAGAAATAAGGTGTCTCAAGTAAACTACTGTAATAATCTCGCACTCACAGATATAATGAGGACCATAATATGAGTCCACCAAATACACTGAAAAATGGTACGTAGATGTGTGCACACTCATAGCCCACTAAGCTAAGCATCTAGCTCACCGCATACACACTATGTATGAACCATGGCCTATTCTCAAGCATATCAAATAAAGTAGTACATACTCTATGAATTTCTTCTTAATGCAATTGCCTATTCACAGTATTTATTTGCAAACCTTGCATTTCCGCTTCTAGGCCACTTGCGTGCAGACTTGCCTTGTTTGTGATAATATATAGAGTGATTGCCTCAACTGCCCCTCTGTTGTCTAATAATAAGAAGATCATATGAATGAACTCCAATTCATATGAGAAATACAATCTCAGAGACTTCTCTCCCATAACATATGTCCTACACCTAGGTAGAATACAAAGTTTGATCTCCCATACCACCAAACTTTATACCCCACATAGATGTGTGTACGAGATTAAACTCGAACACTTCTCTCCAAAACAATAAGAATAATTCGGTGCGTACTCACAACCATAAATAATTTAATGAAATCATGAAGTGTTCTTGAAGTGTTTCCTTCCCTCGATGGAAAGAACAAAGTCATTCCTATGACTCTATCGCTCATAACTATCTCTAACATCAACTCATCTTGAGTTGAGAAATGAGAAACTATATAATAAATCAACTCAACTAGAGTTGTGAAGGATGCGGCTTGCATCAGATATCAACTCATGTGACTTGAATCAAATATTGACTCACAATAAATTGGAATTTATACAACTTGTATGAATTCAATTATACGAAATGAGAACAACTAGCAAAGTTCTCATGTTCCATGTTCTCATCGCACTATATATATTCTTGAAAATTTCGACAGAGTCTCCTCTGTCGTACTGAGAATGGTCACCAAAAACCAATGATCAATCAACAAGTATCTAGGGCATAGCCCATGGTGATCACACCATCTCAAAAAACATATCATAAAAACCTATGGAAAATCTTTTCCTTTCAACAACATCTCTTGCATAAACAATTTCCAACATCAATCAATGAAAGCTTACTTTTAACTAACGTTTACTTATGCAAAACCTATGAAATTTTACAACTTTTGTAACCTTGCCCAAGCTTTCATTAGGCACAAAAATCACTTGATTTGGATATTTTTTGAGAGTTCTATAACCATTTTACTAGAAGGGTCGAACACTTGACGACCAACTCTAAAAATATACAGGGTCATCTTCTTGAAGCCCTTAGACTGATCAAACAAACTTCAAATTTCATTTTCTTTGTGCCCAAATCTAGATAAACACATCTAGTTTGATCTTAGAAAATTTCAATTTAAAGCTCAATAAAATATGCATTCAAATGTATCATTATATCTCTACTACACCTGTGCTTAGGTGAGCCTAGAAACAATGCTGCTCCACTTTTATAATATCTTCTTACTATGAAGATGAATGCCAAAATCCTTGAATTTTGGGTATATTATAGGGTATATACAAGAGTAGATTCGCCAACAAAAATTCTTGAAATTGGAGTTTCCAATACGAAAACATCATGTTCTCATCAGACACATGTACCACTCTTTGGAAAATCCTCGTCAGTGATTGGTCTGAGAAGAATAGGTCATTTGACCTACCACTTGATATCCAATTTCTTCCAAATTTTACTAGCACATAGCTAGTACTATCTGAACTTATTGGTATAGATTTCATAGTATTTGGACATTTGAATCTTTCACAATGACCAAAATACTAAGCCTCTATACTTGCAATAGTTTAAACAATTATAGAGGCTAACTTTAACTCTTTTCTTTTTAGCTCCTAAATTTAGAAACATTTCATCTTGAAATCTTGTACCCACCATTTGAGGTGTTAATCTAATGTTAGAAATAAAAATCATTCAGTTTGAGTTAACGAACTAAGAGAACCAATCACCTCTAGGTGACATGGTCTCTGATCATTTCTTAAATTCTAGAGGCTGCACTTTGATGTACAGAGATTATTTGACCTACCAAATTATCTCTAAAAATACTTAAACTTATTATTAAAAAATGTCATCTATCAATCTTTCATATAAAACAAAAATCATTCAATTTGGATCTCCCAATGAAAAGAAATGCCCTTTGTACCAGGCCTATATCACTTATTTCAGTCCTCCAGCTCTATTAGCAGCACGTTTAGAGCAGAGGTCATTTTGTTGGAGATAGACGTCTGCGGAAGCACGCGAATAGCACAAGGAAGAAGAAGAAGCTTGGAGCACAAACACACAATTCTGAATGTATTACTAGAGAATGTACAAAGATAAGTAGCCCATTAGGGCAACAGGCGTATATACAAGCCGGGGGAAAAAAACCTCCTAAAGAGGGAAAAAAGTGCCCCGGCAGTCCTAGAGTGTTCACACACATCACTACCTAAATATATCAACAAATCCCCCTTTGGAGTGATGTGGTGAACAAGGAGCTAGCACTCATGTATAAGGAAGTGCCAAGCTATGTGGAAATCACTCCACAAAAGGAAGTAAGCCCAAAGCTTTGCGGAAAGCTTCAAACTTTTCCCTAGGTAGAGCCTTCGTGAAAAGGTCTGCAATGTTCTCCTGTGTGGGCACATATGCCAAGCTGATCTCCCCAGTAGAGAACCTCTCCCTGACATAGTGATAATGCACCTCAATGTGCTTAGTGCGAGCATGGAACACAGGGTTCCTCGCAACTGCCAATGCGCTCTGACTGACAGTGAAGATGGTGGTGGCAGAAGACTGGCCAACACCCAAATCAGCCATAAGGCGTCTGAGCCACACACACTCAACAGTCGCTGTGAAAGATGCCCTATACTCAGCCTCACAACTGGAAGTGGCCACAGTAGGCTGCTTCTTGCTCAACCAAGATATACATGAGCTACCAAGCATGAAGCAAAAACCACTCGTGGACACACGAGTGTCATAGCAACCAGCCCAATCTAAGTCAGAAAAAGCATGCAAATATGGCGGTAGTGATCCCCCCTTGGGATAAAACAACCAAAGTAGCCGAGTACCACTCAAGTAGCGAAAGATGCGCTTAACCGCTTTCCAATGCGTGACTCCTGGGCAATGCATAAACCTGCTCATCTATAAGACAGCAAACTGAATATCTGGCCGAGTAATGCATAAGTAAATCAAGCATCCAACAGCCTGCTGATAGAGAACAGCATCAAATGCATCTCCAGCATCATGAAGAATCAATCGTAAACCTGTCTCCATAGGAGTGGCAATAGGCTTACAGTCTTCAAGGCCAAAATGTTTCAATAATGTGTCAATATATTTCATTTGACACAAAGCCATTCCACCATCAACGTGCATAAACTGAATGCCCAAATAGTGATGCAAATGCCCCAAATCAGACATCTCAAATGAGGCATGCAAATCCGCCTTAAAATCAGAAATATGTGTCTCAATAGGACCAGTGAGCAGCATGTCATCAACATAGACAACAATGATCAGAAGCACATCATTAGCACGTTTAACATATAAGGTGCTTTCAGTTGGACTGTTCTCAAAACCATGTGCAATCAGATAGGCATGTATCTTCTCATACCAAGCACGTGGTGCTTGCTTTAAACCATATAATGCCTTCTTTAACCTGCAAACCTGGTTTTCATGCCCTTTCTGCACAAAGCCACGGGGCTGAAAAACATACACTTCTTCATGCAAGTCACCATTCAAAAATGTTGTTTTAATGTCCAACTGATGTACATTCCAACCATGATGGGCTACAAGTGCACAAATGCTCCGAACAGTAGTCATACGGCATGTAGGTGCAAAGGTCTCATCAAAATCAATGCCTCTTTTCTGTGCATGACCCTTTGCAATAAGCCTAGCATTATACCTGTCAACTGTACCATCAGGTTTATGCTTCAGCTTGTATACCCACTTAGTGCCAATGGCCTTCTTGGCAGGAGGCAAGTCACATAAAGACCATGTACCATTCTTCATTATAGCATCATATTCAGATTGCATAGCAGCCATCCAATTTTTTGAATTTTGTGCTTCATCAAAAGAAACAGGCTCATTCTCATCATAGAGACTAGATGCAGCCATAGCATAGCAATCTGATGCAAAGGAGGCACTATGAGAGCCTGAACGAGTACGATATGACAAAGGTGCATCTAATTTGCTGTCACGCAAAGTCTGCACCAGCCATTTTGGCATAGTTTTTGCCTGCTCAATATCAGCTCTCTCATCAACAAGTGCATCATGTAAATCTGCATCAGAAATGGAATGATCTGCATCATCATATGAAACCTGCAAAGGCTAAGAAGTTGCCTCATTAGGACCAGCACTAGCCTGTCCACCTGTAAAAAGAGGCATCAAAGTATCATACATGTCTTTGGAGCTAACAGATGTCTCCTTAGTACATGAAAGCAATGGCTGAATAGCATATTCCACAAAGACAACATCACGGCTAACCAGAATGCGTTTAGTCTGTGGATGATACAGACGATAGCCTTTACTTTCAGAACTGTACCCAACAAAAATACATTTTCCTGCCTTATCATCCAATTTTCTGCGATGTTGTTTAGGCACTAATGCATATGCCAAACAACCAAAAACACGCAGATGAGAAACAGATGGCTTGCGGTCATGCCAAGCCTCATATGGAGTGATAAACTGCAACGCTTTAGTGGGACACCTGTTCAGTACATATGTTGCACACATGAGAGCCTCAAGCTAGAAACTATGTGGTAAAGCCTGACTTTTGACCATGCACCTCGCCATCTCCATGAGTGACCTGTTTTTTCGTTCAGCAACTCCATTCTGTTGAGGTGTATACGGCACTGTACACTAGTGTTTTATCCCACGTTCAGCCAAAAATGCATTAAAATCTGAAGACATATATTCCCCCCTTCGATCAAAACGGAGGGTGCCCATTTGACATGCTGACAGATTTTCAGCCAAAACCAAAAACTGTTTGAAGCACATGAACACTTCGGAATTTTCTTTGAGTGGATATACCCATGCATGCCTGGAAAATCATCAATGAAAGTCACGAAGTAAAGGTAATTTCCAAAAGAGGGTGTCTGCATAGGACCACAGACATCACTATGTACAAGCTGCAATTTCTGCATAGCCCGAACTGAACCATCTTTCGGAAAGGAAGAACGCTGCATTTTGCCCAAAATACAGCCCTCACAAACATGTTTTCCAGGTGCCTCAAGTTTGGGCAAAGAGGACACCATTTCAGATTTCTGCAGGCGTAACAAACTAGCAAAATTCAGATGACCAAAGCGTGCATGCCAAAGCTTTGCATCTAACATAGCCTGAGAATCATGAACTACACATGCCGAATCATTCAAAGATCTTTCATAGTCTATGATCTTATACAGCCCAAGACATAAAATGCCAGAAGCAATAATCACATCGCCATTTGAGAGATCATGTATTGTACACCTATCATCAATGAATTTCACAACCAAGCCAATCTTGGCTAATGCAGAACTGATAACAGGTTCTTTTTGATCCCTGGCACAAATAAAGCATCTGACAAAGTGAAAGAACTACCATCAGCAGTAGTCAGAATGATCTTACCAACTCCCATAACAGGATAAGAGGAGTTATTGGCGCATGTGACAGTATTCCTTGTAGGGGCAGGCTCGAGTGAAGAGAAGAAACTACGCTGCGAGGTAATATGTTTGGTCGCCCCACTGTCAAAGTACCAAACATCTGAGTCTACTGCAGACATGCACTGATCATGAGAAGATGGGTCAAAATTGCAGACAGTAGTAAACGCCCATTCTTCTTCCTGCACAAGATTTGCAGACTCTGCTTTTAGTGTAGAGGCCTCTGCAACAACCATTCCAGCCTCTTTCTTCTTTGCCTCTTTAGCAGCCAGTTTTGGACAGTTATTTATAATATGATCATTTCCTTTACAGTACTTGCAGAACAATTTCTGCTTTTCTGATTTCTTCTCATCTTTATCCTGGTTCTTCGATTGTGCAGCATTTGGAGATTTCTGCTTACTAGTAGAAGAGCTCCATTTTCCTTTGCCCTTCTGACTAGCCAGGAAAGCTTGATCTACAACACGCATAATGGACCTATTCTGCTTGGACTGATCTTCCTACAACAGAACAGAGATTGATTCCTCAAATGACAAGGCATTCGGATTGCCTTTCATCATCAACTGAAGAGTAGAGGCAAAACTCTTATATGAATCAGGAAGACAATTCATAACGGTCTGCACAAGTGAGCTATCTGGTATAGCCTCATCAGCAGAAATCAATTGTTCCTTCAGGTCTTTGATCTTTGTAAGAAAATTGTCCATAGAATCACCTTCATTCATGTGCTCACTCTCCAACTGTTTTCGGAGGTAAGCAACACGAGCCTCATTCCTAGCCTGGTACAAAGTGGTAAGTGTATCCCAAGCATCCTTTGCTGTTCTGCAAGAGCGAATGTGAGGAATAATGGCACGTTTGACAGACAAAGCTATCAATGCATGTGCCTAGGCATCTCTGCCATCCCAACGAATCTGCTCTGCAGTAGGTGCAATAGAAACAACAGCACAAACAGGAATCTGCGGAATATCATCTTTGACACCATCTTCATCAGCTCCAACACCTGTATTTGCAGTACTTGTCGTTACAGGTGTAATAGGACATCTTTCAACACCCTGCACAATGTTCCACAATCCTTTTGCAACCAGTACATGTCGCATCATATAATCCCATAATGGGTAGTTGGTACCATCCAACTTATCCTCAACAGCCAACATACGGAATACATCACTGCTTTCAGCCATGGCCGGTGACTAGAATACCTTGATGCAGAAAATTGACTGTATCTCAAAAAGTTGAATAGAACTGCCCAGACGAGTTCTGCTAGACTTGTAGCAGACTTCGAGACGCTTAAACTGGCGAACAGAAACTGGTATATACCTTTGGCACAAAAGGACGAAATAGCCTACACAAGCGTTGAGATAGTGCGTTGGGAGGCTAAAACGAGCTCAGATCGCGATTTCGGCACCACAAAGCAAAGCAGTTTTGATCTCGGAAACACCCTGAGTATGCTCACCAAATTTCGTGCGAATCTGAGACTGCAAACGGAGGAGTGTCGACGGCACCCTAGAAGAAGCGACGACCTGGTCTGATACCAATTGTTGGAGATAGACGTCTGCGGAAGCACGCGAACAGCACAAGGAAGAAGAAGAAGCTTGGAGCACAAACACACAATTCTGAATGTATTACTAGAGAATGTACAAAGATAAGTAGCCCATTAGGGCAATAGGCATATATACAAGTCGGGGGAAAAAAACCTCCTAAAGAGGGAAAAAAGTGCCCCGATGGTCCTAGAGTGTTCACACACATCACTACCTAAATATATCAACACATTTGACCTATCTAAAAGTCCCCAAATTACTTGAAACTTAGTCAGCTTAAATAAAACCTTAGATGCTACGTGTTCTCCAAATTTCAATGAATTTGGGCATTCCTTCAAAGAGTAGCATCCAAATCTCTATGACGCTGCTACCTCACTAACTATTTCCTCAACTATTTTTTAAACTTAAAAAATGAATATAGATGTTAATCCTTATGTTTAAACAAAATCATTCATTATCTTGGATGGATTATGACATGGAGATATATCCATGCATTTAATGATCGTCTAAATCAACGCAAATCAATTAGCCATCACAAATCGTCTCATGGAAAAATCGATTCTTTACAATATCCACTTTTCAATGAAAGTGAACATGAATGGATGTCATTCTATTCATTGTGCTTCTTTCACATTCATTAACCTCATAAAAAACAATCACATACAAGCATCTAATACTTGTATTGATGATCATAATCATAGCATCTTGTGCCGACTCAGGATAAACTTCTATATCAAGTACATAGACTCTCATGAAGAACAATTCATGTGCTCATGCGTGACTAGACGAAAACACATCTTAGTTGTACTTGATGCATACACCTTGTCATTTACTTTTTAAAGGCATAATTAGCCTATGCATGGTACCTCTATCACATACCTCGTGCTCACTCTAACTCATGGTGGTGATACATAAAAGTGATCTTCTATAGACACAAAAAATGCATCATGCACTTTAACTTTGTAGCAATCATATCGTCTATGTATGCATGTATCCACTCAGGCATCTTCTTCTCTACTTCAATCAATTTATATGCTTTTAGTTATGCACACATAAGACTTCCTCTCTCTCACAACACAACATCACTCTAGTTCTCACATGGCATATAACGCCATGTGGCTACAAACTTTTTGGCAGCACTTCCCCAGGAAAAGGAAGCCTGAAAAAAATAATAATAATCATTACAATGATAAGCATCAACCTTGTGGTTGGAAAACCACTTTATTTACTCTAGAAACCTGCAAATAAAAAAGACTTTTCCAAAATGTGTTGTTGGGCACTACCTGTCCTTGTAACAAGATCTTTTCTTGCTCCAATACCTACACAAAGATCTTGAAACACACAACAATAACTTATGCATGATTTTATGAATGAACATAAGTTAGTGTAACTTCATGTGCATAGATAAAGTCATGTAAAAAACTAACTATCATGCACATTTCAATGTTGCTTTCATAGAAGTGGAAGTGAATACAATGCAAAACTATAAACTTTGATGCAAAAAGTATTCAAATGAATATATTTAAGAGCAAAAATATGATACAAATGTATGAAAATAATTTCATTCTTATCCAAACTTATTCAAAACATGATTAAAAACACCTAATTATCATAATCAAACACTCAATTCACTCAAAAAGAGTTTCTCACCAATCAACAGCCATCTAAACGCTTGTGTAGAGATGGCTTGAAATGGTCAAAATATGGATTATAAATATTCAAAAGAAAGTTCATGAAGTATAGAATCTATATCAAGTCTAATTTCTTGATTTGGATATTCTAGGAGGAAGTTATGGCCAAAACAATGGAGCTAGGCGAGTGGGCAGCACACCTCTTTGAAGAAGTATGTAGAGACTTAAATGCTATGTATAGGTGGTTTATAAGATAGACCAGTGAGCAGTAAAATGCAGATATCTCCCAAAGTATGAATTCAATGACAATGAAAATTTTTATGCCGAAACGAGACAGTAACAGCTATCCAATGCATGAAAAACACTTAAAAATGGTGAGTAGAACTCGAGATATGTACTTCTGAAGTTACTACTTTGAGTGAGTATAGCGGAGAACAAAACAGAGAAGTAGATAATGATAAATGTATGGATTCACATATGATTACAACCACATTGGCAATGAATATTTGCACAGTGGAATTAGAATGATAGAGCTATGGATTAATCTCTTCAATCTCTACAAAATGACATGAAGTGGTCACGTACAAGGCTTGCTAATTGTCTCTTCCTTCTTGCTCTTTTTATAGCTATTCTTGGAGGGAGTTTTGAATTCGAACTCAAATGGCTCCACCTAAAAGTGATCCCCAAAGTTAGGAGATATTCCCTCAGCTCAAAAATTCGTGGTTTTAGGTACTTAGAGCCACAACTTTGCTTTTACATCACAGATGAGGTAAGCCATCCTTTTCCTTTTTTTTTTCAGTTACAAGAGATAAAATGTACTCTTTTACAAGAGGTGTTCACATGACTACACATGTGACTTACAAATGATCATAATATCAAGAATATCAAGCATGTAGGCTTGGGTACAATGCACCAACAGCTCCCCCTCAAGCCTAACATGCTTGGCCTAATAAGTCCTCAATTGTCCTTGATTTCTTGCAAGCCAATCATCAACTTGAATCTACTTAACTTTGTACCATCAAGAGCTTTAGTCAACATGTCTACACATTGCATATCTGTAGAGACATAGGATAGTTTAATATCGTTGTTCATTAGCTTCTCCCTTACATAATGGTAGTGGACTTCAATATGCTTGGTTCTAGCATGGTATACCAGATTAGTTGCAAGATGTAGTGAGCTTGTGTTGTCACCAAAAATGTGAGATGTTGAAGAATGAAGTCCAAGATCTATATACAAAGACTTTAACCACATGATTTCTTGAGTTGCATTAGCCAAACCTCTATATTCGGCTTTAGTAGAAGATAATGCCACGGTTGGTTGCTTCTTCAATGACCAAGAAATGATTTTTGAACCTGCAAATGATATATACCCGGATGTGCTTCTTCTATCATCTCTAGATCCGGCCCAATCTGCATCTGAGTAGAGCTTTAGCTCAATATATGAAGTAAATGAATAAAACAAACCTTCAGTCATGGTCCCCTTTAGGTACTTGAGGACTCTCTTGGCCGCTTCCATATGTGGTTGTCTTGGCTTATGCATAAACTGACTCAATATGCTAACACTATAGCATATATCCAGCCTTGTGAGTGTTGCATAGTTCAAGCTTCCAACCAAGCTTTGATAGCTTGTGATGTCTTCAATTGGCTCTCCTTCATAAGCACTAAGCTTATGATTTTGCTCCATAGGTGTACCTGCACACTTGGTATTTTCCATCTTGAACTTAACGAGCATGTCATGCACATACTTCCTTTGTGTGATGTATATACCTGAACATGTGTAGATTAACTCCAATCAAAGGAAATAAGAAAGTGGTCCGAGGTCACTTATTTTGAACTCCTCCTTCATTTGAGTCTTTACCTATTTGATTCAAGATCATTGCATGTGATAATAATATCATCAACATACACACATAAATAGATCACTTCAGATCCATTCCTCTTTATGAACAAAGAGGTATCCGCCTTGCTAGCTTTGAATCCTTGGTCCTGCAAATAAGTCACCAATCTGAAATTCCAAGCTCTTGGATCTTGCTTCAATCCATACAAAGCTTTCTTTAGTTTGCATACATAGTTAGGATGATGTGCATCCTCATATCCAGGAGGTTGTGCCATATACACTTCCTCATAAATCCATCCATTCAAGAAAGCATTCTTTACATCAAGTTGATAGAGCTTCCAATATCTAGATGCAGCAAGACTAATGAGAACCCTAATTGTAGGCATTTTTGCGACAAAAGAGAAAGTCTCCTCATAATCAATACCATGGGTTTGAGCAAACCCTTTAGCAACTAACCTTGCTTTGTGTCTATTTATACTTCCATCTAGATTCCTCTTGATTTTGTATATTCGTCGAGATCCAATTATCTTAGATGGCTTGTTAGGTACAAGCTCCCAAGTGTCATTCTCCTTCAAGGCTTCCATTTCTTCATCCATTGCATCTCTCCAAGCTTTCTTGATTTGTGCTTCTTCGAATGTGGTAGGCTCTTCATTGGTTGAATCTTTTGCAATGTAGATTGAGTGCTTGGTGACCAAAGAAGTATCATAACCAAACCTCTCAGGTTTCTTCTTCTCCCTTGAAGAGCTTCTAAGTGGTTGATGTGAGCTCTCGGGTCTATATGTAGCATCCTGCATCTTTGCTTTACCTTTGTTCTTCCATAGCTTTAGTCTTTCCAAGTCTTCTAGGGCAATCTCCTAATCACTTTCTTCAATCTGCTTTGGCTCCTTTGGTTGAAGTGATGGAAAATCTTCATCCAAGTCATAAGGCAGCTTCACTTTCCTGTCACCATCAAACCATGATTTGTTTTCATCAAAAATTACATTATACTCACAGAAAATCCTTTATTGGTTGGATTGTACAATCTATATCCTTTTTTGTTTTAGTCATAACCAATAAATACGCACTTCTCTGCCTTGAGATCCAATTTCCCTCTTACTTGAGAAGGAATGTGAGCATAGGCTAAGCATCCAAAGATTTTACAATGCTCTAGAATAGTACTTCTTCCATTCCACACTTCATATGGAGTTGTTCCATCTAGTGACTCAGATGGAAGTCTATTTATGAGATATGTGGCTGTAGACCTAGCCTCTGCCCATAGGTAGTTTGGCAATCCCTTTTCGTTGAGCATGGACCTTGCAGCTTCGACAATAGCTCTATTCCTCCTCTCTGCTACACCATTGAGTTTGGGTGTATACCTTGTAGTGACTTCCCTTTTGATGGCTCTTTCATGCAAGAAGGCATCAAATTCAGAAGAGAAGTATTCTCCTCCACCATCTGATCTGAGTCTTTTCAAAGTCCTACCTATTTGATTTTCAACAAGAGCAATATACTTCTTAAAGCAATTAAACACTTCATCCTTTGCTTCATGAAAAACAGAATGGTCCAACTGCTACAATCATCTATGAAAGACACATAATATCTTCAGCCTGATGTAGATGGCTCCTTACTTGGACCCCACACATCCATGTGCACTAGATCCAAAGGATTTTGATACATATATCCTTTCTTATTGAAAGGTTGTCTATGAGCCTTGCCGAGTTGACAAGCTTCACACTTATAAATCATGCATTGCCTTGTGATATTATGCAAACCAAGTACACTTTGGTCCCTACAAATTTTTTTGAGTGTCCTCTCACCAATGTGAGCAAGCCTTTTGTGCCATATCTCCAACTCTGTTAGAGTTTGAGATCCATAGCTAAACAAAGCTATGTTCTTTGTATCTTCCACTTCAAAAGTGAAGAGCATTCCTGTCTTTTCTCCTTTGGCAATCCTTTGAAAGCCATGCCTTGGGTCTTCAACATATGCTCCAAATTGGTTGAATCTAACTGTTAAAATGCACTTTTACATTACAGGCATTTTAAGTTCTTTTGGGTTCTTGGGAGTGGTAGGGGTCTGATAAATCAGAGGCCCTGTAACTTGATTTTCCCAATTAACTTATCCAAACCGCAGTATGTTAACATTCAAAACTCCGTTTAATACAAATTACTGTCAAGACTCTGGTTAGTCCTCTCATAGATTTACTGTTCATACTCAGGTTAATACTTTTCAAAGTGCGTCACGTAGCATTTACTGATTACCGTCGCACAGACGTATATCGACAATAGAACCTTATGTGTTAATCACAAATTAATGAAATTAAACAAAGGTAAGGACGACAATACTCAGACTTCATGAACATTGCACTATAGCTTCTCCACAGACCGCACTCGCCCAGACAGACAGTCTGGCGATCCCGCACTTTTACATTACAGGCATTTTAAGTTCTTTTGGGTTCTTGGGAGTGGTAGGGGTCTGATAAATCAGAGGCCCTGTAACTTGATTTTCCCAATTATCTTATCCAAACCGCAGTACATCAACATTCAAAACTCCGTTTAATACGAATTACTATCAAGACTCTAGTTAGTCCTCTCACAGATTTACTGTTCATACTCAAGTTAATACTTTTCAAAGTGTGTCACGTAGCATTTACTGATTACCGTCGCACAGATGTATATCGACAATAGAACCTTATGTGTTATTCACAAATTAATGAAATTAAACAAAGGTAAGGACGACAATACTCAGACTTCACGAACATTGCACTACGGCTTCTCCACAGACCGCAATCGCCCAGACAGACAGTCTGGCGATCCCGCTTGTCATTACCGGAGCGTCACCGCAATGTCTTTTTATTAGTTGATAAGCAGATACATCTCTTCACAATGACCTTTCGGTTCGTGCAGAATAGGAAAACTTTCAGTTCGTGCAGGATAGGAAAATATAGGAATTATGAAAATACAGAATGCCAATCCGGCGGCTTACACTGGCATGCATGGTGGACTTGAAACCGCAATGTAAACAAAATTTAGGGCTCATCTACTATACCCTGTAGATACATGGTACGAGCTAATTTAAAAGTTTGGGAAGTCTTCTGCTTCAAAGAATTGAGCATCAATTTTAAAGTTTCTGGTTCGATTAACTGTGCGTCAGTACGAATAGAGCTTGCGGTAATCACTTGACTCATTAAGATATCAGCCTGTGACTGCAAAAATGCCTCTTGCAGGTAGAAATCATTTGCAAGGGCTGCGTCACGACTCAATTTCATGTCTTCAATCTGTTTATCTATTCTGGATAAACGTTCTGCTTGAACACCCAATTGTTTCTCTCTTCTCTCCAACTCTTGAGACTGATATTGAATTGTCCGGTAATAAGCATCTCTTTCCTTTCGAATTCTTGCTGCCTCCTTCTGGAGTTGAGCAGTTAAAGTCATCAGTGTTTTAAGATCAGAATTTGCCTCAAACAAATTGGCATTGGCGTTTTGAAGTTCTACATTAGTCCGCTTGGCTAAATCAGCCATCTCCTGTCCTCGTTGCACGACTTCATCAAGCTGGACTCGCGTTTCTTCCAATAAATTCCCAAGTGCTACACGAGCATCCTCATTATCCTGAACTAACTGCTTTAACTGGATAATCTCTACATCACAAGCACTTAATAAATCCTCTTTGGCTCTTGACTCAGCCAACGCAGCATCTCTTTGAGCAACCAAAGAATCCTGTTTGGCAATCTGTGCTTGAAGGTGTTGAATTTGTACGTGCAGGGCATGATTTTCTACTTTAACTACATCCACTTCTTCTTGCAATGGAGTAATATCTGCTTCTAGGAGATCGACTTTATGTTGCAATTCTTGACGAATATTATCAGTGACCATTCTGAGTTGCATCGGTAGCTGCTGTGAGAATTGGATCAACATACGACCCATCGATTCTAATTCTGTAAACATGGGAATCGAAGGAAGCAGAGGAGGAGGAAGTGGTTGGGATGAAGAGGCTGACAAGAGGTGATGGGAAGATGGTGGAGAATAATTAGGTGAAGAGGATGAAGTAGCAGGTTCTTTAGGAACAATCGGTTGAACAGGGATAATGGGCTTAACCAAAGGCATTGGTGGAGGAGTGGGCATAAGAGTGTTGGGCACCAACACGATTCCAATAGGCTGCTGCATAGTCACTTCAGTCCGGTCAATTACAGCATCGACCAAGGTAATTACTTCATTTATTATCTCCACAACAATGGCTTGTACATCAACCTAGGTCTGCTACTAAGACTCTTCCTTAGAAGAAATTGCGTCAGATGCGGTGGTGGACGCACTTTGTTCCTGCTGCTTATTCGGAGAAGAAGGACCAGAAGATTCCACATGGATTGAAGTGGCGGTGTCGTGGAAAACCTCTTCCTCATATCCGGCGGTGGAGCCTTGTACTTGACTCTCAGAGGGGCTTATCCTTCTACGTTTCCGGTGAAGGAGTTGGAAGAGATCTTCATCATCATCTTCTGTATCTTCGAGCACTTGGGCAGATTCTTCATGGTACAAGATTGGAGCTCTTGGCGGGGGTTGCGCGGCTTGAATAGCTGGGAACAGAAAGGTAAGGATATGTGGTAAACGTGAACGCGGAAGCTCTCCCTTGTTAACATGCTTAATAATCATAACGCATTCACGGTGAATGCGCCGGAAATAGAACGAGGCAAAATTAACAGGCTCATGAGAAGCCATGTCAATCATCGAATAAAATGGGTGTGAAATCCCGTAAGTCAGTTTCTGTAAATTAAGGATAGCAATGAGAAATAGTAAGGTGGTATGTTCAGGGTCAGGGCGACACAAAATGGTGTATTCATTTGATGAGGACCGTGGGAATAATTCAACCATGGTGGCAATAGGAAGGAGAGGACCATTCTCCATGCCTTCCCTGGGCAAACGAAATCCTGCAATGAATGATGCTAATGTGATTACGACGCGAGATGGTAAACATGTAATTGGCCAACTCTGCTCGGTAGCAGGGGTGGTGGCAATGGCTGCAATAATCTGTGCATAATAAGGGTGACACTCCATTGAATGTCAAGGCAATTCAGTGAAGTTCAACAGGCCGTGGATACGCAAGAACTCACTCACGTCATGAGGGAGTCCATCACAGAAGGTAGCAAAATTGGCTAAAGCTTCCATGATGTGCACGCGAAATCACAAGAACACTAATACACGGCAAACACAGGAAACACAACGCACAGATCACACAGACACAATAGCGATTAACAGGGAAAAGAAGAGGATTAAGTAGACACTCGACAATGGGAAGCGATCAGAAACCCTTAATCATCACGCGATGTTGAGATGATAACCTTCATAATTACGATGTGCATGCATGAGCAGAATCAATAACACAAGGTGGCGATTAATTATGATTATGTATCAAAACGAGGAGCTTTACGATCTTTATTCAACTAACACGCAAAAATAAAAAAAGAAAATAAGTGACACGCAGAAAAAACGAAGAACATGTCAACGAGGATCACACACTTGGTGATACGGCTGCAACTTTGAACCATTGATCACTTTAGGGAGAGGAATTCCGGTCAAGGTAGTCAACCGAAAAGTAGCTAGTCCCACTTGCTCACTAATCCGATAAGGACCGAACCACCATAATTTAAATTTTCCATCAGAACGGTTTGATTTAGCATTATAAAATAGCACAAGTTGGCCCACTGTAAACACAGGAGTCTTGAGGAAACGATCATGAGTCCGGGCTTGCCGCAACTGAACTTCTTGAAGAGTTAGAAAGCTTTCCCAATGATGTTCATCCAAGTTTCTGAGTGCTTCCAACCGAAATGGCAAAGAGTCTTTGGCTAACAGCTTTTGAGTTATGGCCACGCGTAAGCTTGGTACGACAATCTCCATAGGTGCGATTGCTTCCAACCCATAAGCAAGCTTGAAAGGAGTCAGTCTGGTTGCAACTTTGTATGTAGTCCGATATGCCCATAAGACTGTAGGTAGTAACTGATCCCATCTTTCTGGTGATTCCACAATCAATTTGCGAAGCATACCCAACAGCGTCTTGTTGGTACTCTCAGCTAAACCATTAGCAGGAGGATAGTATGGGGAACTAAATTTATGTAGAATTTGAAAATTATGCGTTAGTACTTGCATTAAATTGTTAGCAAAGTGTGTTCCTTAATCTGTCACAAGTTCCACAGGTAATCCATAACGCGGAAAAACATCCTTCATTAGGTATTTTGCCACCGAAACAGCTGTAGCAGACCGTAAGGCCCAAGCTTCTGCCCACCTGGTAGTGTAATCTGTACAGGTCAAGATGTAACGATTGTTGCTAAGGGTTGCTGGTGGTGTAATAGGTCCAATAAAATCAAGGCCCCACTTTTGAAAAGGTTCCAAAGGTAATACAGGTTGCAGAGGAAAAAAGTGTCTCTGTAATGGTTGTCCAGCCCATTGGCAAGTGTCGTAGTGCTGCACAAACTGAAGTACGTCTTTGTACATGGTTGGCCACCAAAGCCCACTTTGCAAAATCTTTCGATGAGTGAGATCTGCTGCAAAATGTCCACCGGAGGGTATCGAATGTGCCATAGTGATGACTGAGTTTGCGTCATGTGGCAGAATGCAGCGAAGCAAGACACCAGTGTGATCCATATAGTATAACTGTCCTACCAGCAACCGGAATCGGCGACTATAAACTGCAATCTTCCATCGCATAACAGGAGGTGTATGAAGAGGAAGATATCCATCAGTCAGAAAAGTTAACAATGTATCATAATAGGAAGGCAGCACAGGATGGTCGGTGGATTCGTCACAAGCTGATTCAGCAACGTAAATTGTTGGTGTGGTATCCTCAACGCCCACCGGAGCTTCGCCGGAATCCAACTGAGAGAGAAAGTCTGCTAAGGCATGGGCTATACCTGGTCGATGAATCACTTCGTAATCGAACTCTTGCAGCAATAAGACCCAACGAGCCAAGCGACCACCTAAATGTTGCTACCGAACCAGATATACAAGTGCAGCATGATCCACGTGAAAGGTGAATTTTCGGCCTAGCAAATAATGCCTGAATTTCTTTACAGAATATACCAATCCGAGGCATTCTCGTTCAGTCACAGAATAATTCCTTTCCGTAGGAGTGAGTGGGCGACTTGCATAGTAAACAGGCCGAAACCATTTGTCTGTTTGCTGCATTAAAACATTGCCAATGGCTATATCCGATGCATCTACAAAGACATGGAATGGGCGTTCCCAATCAGGAGGTTTCAAAATGGGAGCCTGCATCAATAATCCTTTTAGACGATCGAATGCAGCTTGGCAATCCAGAGTCCATTCGAACTGTCGTGGAGTACTAGTCATTCGCCGATTTAGTGGTGTTGCTAAATGGGCTAGCCACCATAGATGCCTGCCATGCCATCGGATTTGACCCAAGAAGCGCATAACCTCTTTCGGCATTGTAGGAACGGGTGCTTCCAACACACCTGCGACTTTGTCTGGATCAACTTGGATACCTTGTGCCAATATGATATGTCCAAGGAGTTTACCACAAGACACCGCAAAAACAGATTTTGTCGGGTTTAGGTAGAGTCGGTATTCACGGCATTTCTCAAAACAACACCGTAAATGATACAGGTGCGCCACAATCTTGCCGAATAAGGAGAAGTCATTTAAATAGACTTGCATAAAAGTGGTTAGGTAGGGTGAGAAAACTTCCTGCATACA
This sequence comes from Ceratopteris richardii, assembly GCA_020310875.1. Classification (NCBI taxonomy): domain Eukaryota; kingdom Viridiplantae; phylum Streptophyta; class Polypodiopsida; order Polypodiales; family Pteridaceae; genus Ceratopteris; species Ceratopteris richardii. The sequence continues at coordinate 67,748,891 of CM035428.1, forward strand.
GCGTTGAAATGTGCTCGGAGCATTCCGTAACCCAAACCACATGACCGTACAAGCAAAAACACCCCAGTTTGTAATGAAAGCTGTTTTCGGTATGTCTTGTTAAGCCATTCGTACCTGGTTATAACCACTGTAGCTGTCCAAAAAGGAGTACATCTCGTGCCCAGCCACTCTGTCAAGAATTGTGTCCAGAAAGGGAAGAGGAAATGGATCAGGTACTGTGGCCGCATTCAGTTTTTGGTAATCCACACAGATTCGTAGCTGCTTATTTTTCTTAGGAACAATAAACAATCGGAGATATCCATTCAGCGTGTTCTATTGGTACGATGAATCCCACCTTCAATAGCCTATCGAGCTCTGCTTTGACCTGTGTTGCATAATTGGGATTCATGCGGTAACTGGATTGTTTAATCGGCTTCGCTTCCGGCTTAAGCACGACTCGATGTTGATAGATTCGCGGATCAAGACCCTTCATATCGCGATAATCCCAGGCAAAAACATCAGAAAACTCACGCAGGAGTCGGATCAAATCTTCTTGAAAGGCCTCGGACAATCCTGCCTTAATCTTAACAGGTCGCAAATTAGCTTCATCACCCAAATTATAGGTCACTAACTGGTCTTCCGGGACATAAAATTGACGAGGTTTCCCCAAGTCGTCAGCTGATTGTAAAAGTTTATGTAGAGTGGCTCCATCCATAGCAACATTATCATCTACATATGTGTCTCTGGTCACAGGAACAACCGTACAGGCTGCTGGACTCCAGTTATCTGCTACAGCTTGAAGATCTATAGTACCTAAGAAAATCAAATATTTATTGTTCATCAAAAACGCCTCTTCTTCATCGTCAGATAAGCCATCCAACATGTGGACTGGCTCTGCTACATAGGGTCTGGCATGAAGCTCACAGGGTTGAATGGCATCCAGTTTGACAACATATTTACGGTGATTATTTTTAAAAGTCAATTCCTGCGCTGACCAATCCTGTATAACTTTGGTCTGTTTCAACCACGGTCGACCGAACAGAAGATTATAGTCGAGGCTGGATTCTGGTAGTTCTAAGACTATGAAAGTCATTTTGAACGTTGTGCCCTGCAAAGTAATCGGGATATTCCTTACGAGTCCCACCGGATGAACTCGGGATTGATCTGCCATTCTGACAAAGAATTGAACGGGCTAGATTTGGGTCCACCCTAACTTCTTGCAGAGAGCTGCAGTTGCTATGTTCACACCGGACCCGCCATCGATTAACACTTGCGTAATCTTGTGATTTTTATGCTAGACAGTGATTAAGGGGACAGAATGATCCACCGTAGAATCATTTTCCGGTTGTATGGTCGCAGTCGCCAGAGTACTGGAAGATCCAGGACTGACCTGTTGCTGGAATTGTTGCCTAACTCCGGGAACTAAGGCGAGTAGTTGCCCCAAAGGGAGTGTAATTGAAGCCTTCTAGAGAATATCCCATACCTGGTCTGTTGGAATTGCACTCTTCACTGGTTCCGATGATGATTCTCCTAGAGTAGAGTCTTGTTCATGCGCTCTCACCTTTGGCAGGGGAACCTGTGTCACTGGAATTGGATCGAGGAACACGGTAGGCTCTTTGGCGGTCCATTGGCTGGCTTTGGTATACATTCGATGGTGTTCACAGATGCCAGGTTCAAACACCTCAGCTGTGGGTTGCAACTGCTTACCGAATCTTGTCTGGATCATTGCTACTTGTGATTCCACTGGGGAGATATAGACCATGTTGGCCATCGGGTTTTGATGCTCTTTCTTTCGTTGGTCGTATTCGGCTGCATCCTTGCAAAATCTTTGGATGTGGCCAAGCTCACCACAAAAATGACATCGAGGTGGGGGCAGAGAAGTATTCTCCGCTGATGTACTGGCCTGCCATCGATTTGCATTGAAGGTTGTATTCCTCGTCCCCGGTAATTTCGGTATCCTTGCGATTGATTGTTTCGCATTTGCGGTGGTACATAGTGGGTTGCGGGTTGACCTTGTTCTTGTATAATGGTGTTTACAGCTGCTCATCCCTGCACCTTGGCATTATACGCACAATTTTCAGTTGAGTGTCCATGGGTATTACAGATGGCAAAAAACATCTGATTAAGGGCACAGGTAGCACTAGTGTGCCCTGGATTTTTGCACTTGGTACAGTACATTTGTTTAGCCTTATCATCTATAACGTTCTTATTGGCTTTCAGCCACTCCAAATCTTCGGTGAATCCCCCAACCTTATGCTCTAGTTGAAGGGCCATGGCTATAACAGCATCCAGTGTCATAGCACCCACACAGCAGATGATCATGATTTGTTTAAGTTGTGGGGTCAAACCATTAATGAACCACCGGGTTATGACATCATCCGGTAAATTAGCATGTGCGGGAGGCAACTGTCTTAAATGAGTTCTAAACAACGTGGCATATTCCTGAACAGTTTGGTGCGGCTTCTGTCTATTGTTCTGCAAGTAATAAAAAATTTCGGCAAGGTTCTTCTTCAGCCGGAACCTCTGCAAAAACGCATCCCTTATTGCCTCATAGGTAACGAAATGGTTGATATCATACTTTGTTAACCACCTCACTGCTTCATTGACTAATGTTGACTGGAATACAATGGCCTTGTACGCCGGATCGATTGGATGGTTCAATACGGCATAACTTATCTCAAAGGTACGCACGTGTGCATCAGGGTCATCACCTGGAAATCCACCAAACTTTGTGTACATCACCCCTGTTGGAACAGGTCGAAGTGGAAGTGGCTGTTGTTGTTGCTGTTGTTGTTGTTGCTGTTGTTGTTGTTGCTGCTGTTGTTGTCCACTCATGGTGCTAGTAGTGGTACTATTGTTGTCTCCTGAGTTTTGAGGAGGTGTTTCCGGTCCTTCGGAATCTGTGTCCATAAATTGCTCACCTTCCAGCTTGAAAATAGTGTTCAATCTCTCACAAATCTCCAAATCGAAGATCCTATCCTCAGCTTGGATATCCCAGGTAAGCAAATTTGCCCCGAACAGTGGTGTTCGAAATGAAGATTCACTAGGGAGTATCACACGGTCACCGGAAAACTGTAAATTTCCTGCAACTGGGACCGAACTATCACCAAAATTTGTCGAGCTTTCCCCAAAACAGGGTCTTCTTTCAACGGCAATGACCTCTCTGGGTAACACCACTTTATTCTCGAAGAAGTTCGAATCTTGATCACACCGTGTCGGGTCAACTACGCACTGTGTCCCTGTACACTCCGAAGTTACTGTACCTTCTGTAGACTGCACGAAAATTACACCGGAATCTATCGGAATTTCCTCCTGTGCTACCGGAATTCTACCGGAATCACTGCTAACAGACTCTGTTCCTTCGACAACTGGATTTAACCCGTTTATGCTTCTGTCGACTGGGGGTTATCCCTAACAAATTTGGTACTGTCCAAGGATGCTGGTCTCTCCTGTACTTTGGATACGACTCGCCGGACCGAGTAACCGGCATATATCACCTCTGCTGCACCACTTGCGTACTACTCCACCATACTGATTATTCACAATTCTGTGCCACTTTCCCACAGACGGCACCAGTGTTAAAATGCACTTTTACATTAGAGGCATTTTAAGTTCTTTCGGGTTCTTGGGAGTGGTAGGGGTCTGATAAATCAGAGGCCCTATAACTTGATTTTCCCAATTAACTTATCCAAACCGTAGTACGTTAACATTCAAAACTCCGTTTAATACGAATTACTGTCAAGATTCTGGTTAGTCCTCTCACAGATTTACTGTTCATACTCAGGTTAATACTTTTCAAAGTGTGTCACGTAGCATTTACTGATTACCATCGCAGAGACGTATATCGACAACAGAACCTTATGTGTTAATCACAAATTAATGAAATTAAACAAAGGTAAGGACGACAATACTCAGACTTCACGAACACTGCACTACGGCTTCTTCACAAACCGCAATCACCCAGATAGACAGTCTCGTGATCCCGCTTGTCATTACCGGAGCGTCACCGCAATGTCTTTTTATTAGTTGATAAGCATATACATCTCTTCACAACGACCTTTCAGTTCGTGTGGAATAGGAAACCTTTCGGTTCGTGTGGGATAGGAAAATATAGGAATTATGAAAATACAGAATGCCAATCCGACGGCTTATATAACCTACAATCCTTTTTCAACAATCTGTCCAACACTTATCAAATTTTTGGTAATTGTAGGGACATACAAGACTTTGCTTAAGAGGTTCATATTCCCATCTGATGTCTTCACATTACCTATCTTCTCCACTGAGTGCTTTGTGTCATCTCTTGTCTGCACTTCATGCTTGTTATGAGGATCTTCCAAATCAGAAAGTAAAGCTACATGGTTTGAGCATCCCGAATCAATGTAAAATAAAAATATGTGATCATCATCCTTACCCTTCTTCACTGATAGATTCATAATCAATAATGAATCTTCTTGACTTTGGTCCTCTGCATAGTTATTGTAGTCTCTTCTTCCTCTATGGCCACTTTGATAGTTTTTGTTGTTGTAATTGTTGTTGTAATAGTTGTTGTTGTTGTAGCCTCCATTGTATCTGCCTCTATTTGATCCATAGCCACCTCTATTGAATCCTCTTCCTCTTGAGTTCCTCGGGTTCCTGAAACATTCTTCAGTAGTATGATTAGATAAGCCACATATATTGCAAGGTTGAGATGATTGGAATCTCCCCCTGCCTTGCTTTCCACCTCTGCCTCTTCCTCTAGCTCTTCCTCTACCTGCAAAGTTTGCTTGGAAAGAGCTACCTTCATCTTCATTCTTCCTATTCTTTGACTTGTCCTTGACCTTAGCTTTATCACAATATAAGGCAGAAGTTTGATTACCTCTTGAGGACTCACCACCTTTGCTAATCTTTGCTTCATGAGTGAAGAGTTGGCCCATGAGTGTGTTGAGGTCGGGTACATGCATATCCATGTATAAATCCATGGCTGTTGTGAATGACTCCCACTTGTCGTCTGCTTTGATTCCATTTATGATTTGTCTAATGATTTGCTCCTCTTCAATTACCTCTCCAATGCTTCCAAGTTGGTCGGAAATCTCCTTCATCTTTGTGACATAATCAGTCACACTTTGCTTCGGGCTCTTCTTCATTGTTGTGAACTCCATCCACAATTGGTTCTTCCTTGCTTGAGTGTTGGAAGAGAAGAAAGAAGCAAGTGCATTCCAGGTCTCTCTTGATGCCTTGCATCCCTTTACATGAGGTAAAAGAAAATTAGAGATTGAGTTTACAATATAGGACCTTGCAAGTGCATCCTTCGAACACCAATTCGAAAGTCCTTCCACTTCTTCATGTGATGGTTCCCTTTGTTCCTCATGGTTGGCATTGCTTCATCTCCAGATATGAATCCATATAGATTCCTCCCTTGAAGTTAAGCCTCCATCCTTAGAGACCATGCTGGGTAGTTGTTTTGATCCAATTTGTCAATTGTTGATGGAAATCCATCTCCCATGTTGCTTGACTATGCTCTGATACCACTGTGAAGAGAGATGGTGGATGCAATCCAAAGATGAGTTGGTGCTGCTACAACCGACTTCACACCAGCCAACTGAGACTTCAGAGTTGATTAGTAGACCCTTTGACCTTCCTAAATCCACCAAAATATCAGCCAAGTACTTTGGAACATGTATCCCAAAATTTTAAGTCAAGAAAGACTAGTTGTGAAATGAGTAGCTCCCAAAAACTTGCTATTTTTTGACATACACCTATTCGAAAAGTTGAACAGTGCTCTCAACCTGGTAGGAATTAGATAAACTCCTTTCGGACATAGTAAATAGACTTAGCAAGATTCCCAATCCAAGTTAAAACACCTCAAATAATGTACTGAGCACTAAGAACAAGATTCATCAATTTTTGGAACATGCCTGCCATTCTCGGGGCTTTGCAGAGATAGACCAATGAGCAGTAAAATGCAGATATCTCCCAAACTATGAATCCAATGACAATGAACATTTGTATCAGAAACTAGACAGTAAGCGCTATCCAACGCACATTAAAACACTGAAAATTGTTGAGTAGAACTCGAGATATGACCTTCTGATGTTACTACTCTGAGTGAGTATAGCATAGAACAAAACAGAGAAGTAGATCATGATAAATGTATAGATTCACATATGATTGTAACAACCACATTGGCAATGAATATTTGCACAATGGGACTAGAATGATAGAGCTATGGAGTAAGCTCTTCAATGTCTACAAAATGACATGAAGTGGTCACGTACAAGGCTTGCTAATCGCCTCTTCCTTCTTGCTCTTTTTATAGCTATTCTTGGAGGGAGTTTTGAATTCGAATTCAAATGGCTCCACCTAAAAGTGATCCCCAAAGTTAGGAGATATTCCCTCAGCTAAAAAATTCCTGGTTTCAGGTAGTTAGAGCCACGACTTTGCTTTTACATCATGGATGAGGTAAGCCATCCTTTTCCTTTTTTCTTTTTTCAATTACAAGAGATAAAATGTACTCTTTTACAAGAGGTGTTCACATGACTACACATGTGACTTACAAATGATCATAATATCAAGAGTATCAAGCATGTAGGCTTGGGTAAAATGCACCAACAACACATACATATGCACATGCACTTACACATACACACATATACACATACCCATACACATACATACATGCACATGCACAAACATATCTACATGCACATGCATGCACACGCATGCATGCACATACATACACATATACACATACATATACACTCATACACATGTACATATATACATACACATACATATGCACACATACACATGTACATATATATACACATGCATATGCACATGCATGCACATACACATGCATGCACATGCACACACATGCTCATACATATACACATGCACATAAACATGCATATACATAAATACACATACACCATTAGGGAAAAAAATGAATTGTGCATGGGCCTTTTAGATTAAGAGATGATTAGTGATGGACCAATGAGAAGAGGGTGGCGGCCACAGTCTACTCCCTTAATCACCTAGAGTAGGCATATGCTTCCCTTATTTCTTTGTGGTCAAAGGTGGTATGAATGACTAAAAACCATGTGTTCTTCTCCAAAAGTGGTTTGATAGGCCTAGATTTTGAACCATAGTCATTGGATGAACTCAAGGATCTAATGGCTCATGTTAAATGTACCATCACAAATAAGAGGTAAGCTAGATGAAAGGGCAACAAAGGTAGTGTTTATTGGGTATGACTCAATTCAGATGGATTAGAGGTTCTATAATCCTTCAACCAAGCAATTCACTACAAGTAGGGATGTTGTGTTTGAAGAACAGAGGTCTTGGTATGATGAACACAAACAAAAGGTAACTCAACCATATGATCTTGATTCTGATTCTCATCAATTAGGAAGCAAGCATGATACACAAGTTCAAAATCCAAGAAGTGATACAAATGCTGACCAAGATGAAAGGGAAAAGGATTACAAACTATGGAAGTCAAGAGGCAAAGCAAAGATGCAAGAGTGTGGAGAAGGCTCTAAGCAAGCTCTCAGAAGATCAACAAGAGAGAAGAAACAACCAGAAAGGTATGGATATGATTCCACATTTGTTACAAAGCATTCAATCTACTTGGAAAAAGACTCAGTTTGAGAAGAACCATCAACCTATGAGGAGGGAAAGGGAAACCCTAATTGGGAAAAGGTCATTGAAGGAGGAAATAGGTGCATTGAAGGAGATGGACAATTGGGATTTGGTTCCAATGTCATCCAATAAAAAGATAATTGGTTGTAGATGGGTGTATAAAGTTAAAAAAAACTAAGATGGATCAGTTTGCAGGTAGAAGGCAAGATTAGTTGCCAAAGGATTCTCACAAACTCATGGTATAGACTATGAGGAAACATTCTCACCAATTGCGAAGATGACTACAATTAGAACATGGATAAGTGTAACTACTACAAGAAATTGGAGATTCCTTCAACTTGATGTAAAAAATGCATTTCTAAATGGTTGGATAAGAGACGAGGTATACATGTCAAAACCTCAAAGTTTTGAAAAGCCTAATCACACATATTATGTTTGCAGACTTGAGAAAGCATTATATGGATTGAAACAAGCTCCTTGAGCTTGGAATTACAAGTTGGTTACATACCTTCAAGATAAAGGTTTCAAACCTAGCAACTCAGATCCTTCTCTATTCATCAAAAGGGATCACAATGAGGTTATCTATCTATGTGTATATGTATATGATATTATTGTGATAGGTGATGATATGAATGGCATTCAAAGGATCAAGCGACACATGCAATAGGAGTTCAAAATCAGTGACTTGCATATTTCCTAGGTGTTCAAGTGATTTATACAAATGAAGGGATGTATCTAACTCAAAGAAGATACATTCAAGGTCTACTTCGCAAGTCTAGAGTGGAGAACAGAAAGCTTGCAAGTACATCTTTGGAGAGGAATCATAAACTTAGTGTTTATGAAGGTGAGAAAATTGAAAGACATTAAAAAATATCAAATCTTGGTAGGTAGCTTGATATATGCTACTCATACAAGGGTAGACATCTCATATAGTGTGGGAGTGCTAAGCCGAATCATGCACTCTCCGAGAAGACCACACATGGATGCAGCTAAGAGAGTACTTAAGTATCTTAAAGGTACAATAAATGAAGGTATAGTCTATCCTTACTCTTCAGATTTGGATGTCAAAATCTATTCAGATGCAAACTGGGTAGGAGCTAAGGATGATAGAAGAAGTACCTCTAGTTACTTAGCATTTGCACATTCAAATCTACTGTCATGAAGTTCCAAGAAGCAACCAACAGTTGCTTTATCCTCAATTGAAGCAAAGTACAAAGATTTGACCATAGCAACTCAAGAGGCAATATGGTTAAACACTAGTTCTATACTAAGACACTTGAGTGTCCTAGGACACTTAAGTGTCCTGCTTTTACACCAAATTGATTGATTTTTCTTGATAACACCCTTGAGGCTTTGATGGCATACTCACTTGGATTTGATAGCCCACATCATGTACTTTTAGAGAAAAAATATAATCTTTAACATTTTACAACTTCACATGGGTAATTAAATGAAGAAGAAAATGGGAATTTTTAGAAACTCAATTTTTAGCATAACTGAAAAAATAACACAATTCAAACATTTTGACAAATTGGATATGTTTTAGGAAATGGAAAGCTATTCATAGACTTTGGCATTGTAAAGCAAGTGTCTAGAGATCTCTAGAGAAGGTTGACCACTTCTAGAAGCGATAATCATGGACTCAAAACTTGTCTTCTCTAGATCACTACCATTTATCACACCTTTTATAGAATGGCTCACTATAATTTGTATGTAAGTGAGATTGCAGACAATTGGCAGGTTATCAATGGATAACCTTCATACTAACTGAATGCATATTTTTATTCAAAGTTAGAAGGCCTCCGTTTTGAACTAGTAGCCATTGCATTTGGTGCTAATTTTCATGCTGAATTGGCAAAGCATATATTTCTATGTTCATGAAAAGAACATAGCTCCAAAGGTGGAATAAAAAATTATGATGAAAAATAATAATTATTTAAATGCTATTCTAAGTATTAAACCTTCCAAAATATGCTTTCATGCCATGTTTCATTCTTAATCTCATCAAATAATATGTGATCCCCAATGGTGATTGTGATAAGAATGAAAAAAATTGGCATAATATTTCATTTGACAAAAAGAAGATGGCATCCATGATGGAAATAATGAAACTTTTTCAAATGATCCTTATCGTTTTATGATAGCAAAGATTATATCAAAAGCTTTTGAGTATTATTTTTAGTATGTGTTGATGTGTGCAAGGGATTGTGTGTTTATGCATATAACAACTATAAAAAATGTATTTTGACTAAATATGTTTCTTTTGATTCTATATGTACATGACTCTTGTTTCTTGGTAGGAACTAGTTTATTTTCTTGGATATCAAGCTAATTGTTTGTAATTTGGCATTATTCCAATTGGATGTTAATATTTGTATGTGGAAATATTGGTTGGTGTCCACACATATATCTACTTTTTTTGGTGTACATAGATCTAAAAAATTTGGTTGATTTTCAAAGATTGGTAGTTCCCTTATGTGTACACCTTGTTTGATATCTTATTTTCTTTCTTTATGTGAGGAAACTCGATCTCTTCCATAATTGTACATGCTTTGTTAGGTGTCCACAAACTATTCATGATTGTATCTGTAGAATTTGGTTGATGCCCACACAATAGAAGATTCTTTGGGGTTTATAACTATCTACGCTACAAGAGAATGATAATTACCACCACATGCTAGTGACATGGCTCTCCTCCCAATCATATGCCTCTATATATAGCTCTCTCTTGGGGATTGACTTCTTGGGCAGGTGGCTTCTAACCATCCATGTGTTGACCATGTAACTATGTGTGTGCAAAGTGTCCCAATTAACTCAAGTTAACTCAAGTGGATGCTTCTAGAAGGCTCTATATCTCTTTGAGCAAAATACTCTCCTCATGTACCCAATGGGGGTTGAACCCAAGACCTCTTCCTTCACACCCTTGAGACTTAACTACTAGGCTAAGTGGATCACTTGTTTACAAGAGCACATGACCTTCTAGTAAGTCTAGTCTCAAGATCTTTGGTCATACACACGGTGACCAAACCATGTCCAATTTTAGATCTTTCTAAACCGATCAGACCCTTAGATCATAGAATTAATTTATAACAACCTTTCCCCCTTGGAAAAATATTTTCATCCTCGAAAATAAAGTTACATGTAGTAACTATAGGCAACCCCTGAGCCTCATGTTTTAGAATTGGAAGAACATGTCTCATCTCTCTGGTGGAGTCCCTGCCCAAATTATTCAAAAACACTGTCTAACTTTGCACTTTCATAAACTGGTCAAAGTACAAAGTAGTGAATGAATAATAAGGGTGGATCTAAAATTATCCATGGCCAATTCATTGTTTTATTATGTGCAATCTGGGCACAAACATGTGAACTGGGTGGATTCAAATTACTAGTCCATTTCTGGGCATAACTAGTGCATGGAAAAAGTGCCTAAGGTGGAATTCTTATCCCTCACAAGCCTTTGAGAAATCTTGATTCACTTAATTTGATCTGAAAAGCTAAAAGTTTGGTTAGCCCAAACATCTAACTTGGATGTTTGTACTATGGTTTACTTTCAACCAACATTTACTTGATTTTATTACCCAATTAGAGGATTACCTTGTCCTAATGGGTTTGAAAAATCCTATGTGAAATGTAGGAGAAAGTTTTATCTTTGGTTAACCAAAATATAACTTGATCAAGTCAAATCCAAAATGAAAATAGCCCAACTTATGACACTTTTCTCAAAGACTTTAGCGAAAAGTTCTTGGGAATGGTCAATCTGATGAACAATTCCTAACTTCTCTATTCTAGAGTGTACTAAACTCTAGAAAATCTTTAGAGTTATGGTAGATAACTTGAATCAAACTCAAATGAATAAGTCAATCTTGGACTTCTTATCTCTAAACATTGAAAGTGTTCTTGTACAGAACATATGTTTGGGATGTGTAATTTATTTATCTTGTTCTAACCTGCTACCCTCGACTTTTGTGAAAAGAATCAGATACCATATCTTAGTCAAATCCAAAAAGATTTGGAAATCGAAAAGAAAGAACTAAAACTATGTACAACTAGTTTAAACTTCAAAGATACCTAAACTTACGAGTCAACTTCTAGATGAATTAAGACTTTAACTTCTCATATATCTATTTTAGCAAGGTATTGAAGCAATTTTCCTATCTTTAAGAGAAATAAACTAGATTCTCAAAAAGATTCAGAGAAAATCTAAAACTTCATTCTTACCACAAGATACTAGTGTGGTATGTAACATTAGTGTGTTGACCCACTGAGGTTCTTTTGATGAGTTTTTACTCAAATAATGTTGCACTTGAGACTAATTTCATGCCAACCTAAGCAGATTATTCATTTGGGAATCTTTAACATTGCTGGAATGATTTTTTGAAGGAATTTCTCGATTTTTGGACAAGACCCTCAAGGCTTTATTGCTCGAATAGTGTTCATGTCTTGAATATCAAACTAAAGATCATTGTAGGACATGTTTTCCCATTTCTTGATGAAAGTTTGACTCAAATTTGCATTCACATGTATTCCTAATACTAATACTAATGTAAGGGAATGAGAATTATGACCACCATGTGCTAGAGAGATGACTTTCCTCCCAACCATATCCCTCTATATATAACTCTCTCTAGGGACTATCTTCTTGGGCAGGTGGATTCTAACCATCCATGTGTCAGCCATGTAACTGCATGTGCACCAAGAATCCCAGTTAACTCGAGTTAACTCAAGTAGATGCTTCTAGAGGGCTCTAGATCTCTTTGAGTAAAATGCTCTCCCCACGTACCCCATGGGGGTTGAACCCAAGACCTCCTCCTTCACACTAGGCTAAGTGGATCATTTATTTACAAGATCACATGAACTTCTAGTAAGTCTAGTCTCCAAATCTTTGGTCATACAGACGGTGACCAACTGGTGTCTGATTTCATATCTGTCTTAACTAACAAGACCCTTAGATCATAGACTTACTTTATTACATGCACCTTTCTACAGACTAAGATTGCTTGCCTATTTTGATCCAAACTCCTGAGGTATGTTCCTTCATTCCGCACAACCACATATTAGATCATTATTCTTGCTTGCTTCAATTGCGCTGTTATCCTCCAACACCCTCTACTCTAATCTAATCAGAGTTCATGTTTCTTTACTCCTTTATGTTATTTCCTATTATTTCTTGTCTATGTACATGCACAAATATCCATCATAAAACTCGTGTACTCTTGCTTACTGGCTTATGTCTACAAGAAAAAATCGAGAACAGTTTCATTCTCCTGAAATTCTACACGAAAAGTAACTTTCCTCCCACACGAGCTAAACTTTCCTCCTCGATGTTGTATTTTCCCCAGTTTGAGAAGAAGAAGCGGCATTCCAAGAGACTTTTGTTCCCTCAAAAAAACATGTCCTTCTCAACGACCCCGAGGTTTGCTTCGGTTTCCCTCCTAAAATTGGTAGTTGCAGCTGAGTCTTTCTGCCTTCCTTCCATATTTCGTAAAGAACGCTCTCCTCCCTTTTTGTCTATTCCTTTTTCATGCCTTTCTGCCTTCTCATGAATTTAGGCCCAAATGCCATGTGGCATTTCACACGTAGAAGTTCATGTTCCACATATATCTACATTTGCACATACATAAATTACACAGTACACATGCACACGTAGAAGTTCGTGTTCCCACATATATCTACATTTTCACACGTAGAAGTTCATGTTCCCACATATATCTACATTTGAACATACATAAATTACGCACCACACATTCATATGTATTCGGATGCTCATACATTCATTTCATGCACACATGCACATATTATCGTGCACACACTATGGATCATGCTTTTATGCACGCACATTTACACATATATGAATGATGCACATTATGATGCAATCTTATGTGCATGCATTTGCATGTATGCATACACACATGAAATACTATGCACATATAACACATGCAGTGCACATATTTATATATGAATACATAAACATAGAATATGTGTGGATCTTCATGAACCCATTATGCACACATGAATGCACACAAAGACACATGTATTCACAGACATTTTCATAAACACGGCACACAAACACATATAGTGCTCTTGTATAGGTACATTCATGACTTACTCTTAATGTTCTTATGCATGGATGTATGGAAATCATGCAAAGAATCATCAAATGATTTATGTTGTCGACTATATGGAAGTTCAAAAAAAACATACAAGTGATCAATACATCATAAATAAATTACTAAAGAGTGGAAATTTCCCAATTGTAACCATGCTAGAACCATCATTCGAGTTGAATTTTTCTCATTAAATCCACCTACAGTATATGTTGAGATATCAAGCTCAACATGTGATGATCCAGGATGACATGTATCACTTTTTCATTTCTCTGACATGTATAGTTGTCATGCCATTATATGTCAAGGATGCTTCATTGAGCTTTATTACATTTCTCTATCAAGAGTGACAACACATTTTTTTTCTTGTGAGTCACTCGTTTGCAGACATTAGGTTTTTCCTTATGTATTGTTATTTATATATTGCACTAGTTGTATTGTTGTTTTAAGTCATTGTTGTATATTCCTTTTATGTAATAGAAGAAGAAGAAGATCATTCTTCCTTGCCTCAATATGTGTGCTCCTAGTGTGTGTGTGTGTGTGAGAGAGAGAGAGAGCTCTCTTCCTTATCCCCTTCCTCGTGACATGGTATCAGAGCTAGTGTGGCTATAGAGAGCTTGTGGAGAAGGCCAATGTTGAAGAGTATGCAAGAAGGCATGGAGAAAGCATGATTCACAAACAATCTCAGATTGCTATGAAAATTGGTCTGAAGTTAGAAGGTTTCATAATATTTTCGTGAGTTACCCCTTTAGGGTCACTCATTTTTGTCAGATTTTTGTTTTGGAGCCATCGGCTACTAGAAATATATCGAACGAGAGAACAAAAATGCTCCACAGTTACCAAGGAGGAATCGGACTGTAGACTACTTAAGATCAGATGAGGAATGGAATCAAGGAGCATGAAAGGTAATGTATTGGCTATCTATTAGCATACAGGAGAGCATGATTGGGCACATACAAGATGCTAGGACTCTAAAAGAGGCTTGGAACAGTTTGGTCACATTGTATGAGACTAATACAAAGGCACGAAAATTGCAACTCAAGAACAAGCTGCATACACTACAAAAAAAAGGGCATGTCGATAAGTGACTATACCTTGAAAATCAAAAGCATATGTGAGTCACTTGCATCTATGGGTGTGAATGTAGATGATGATGATGATGATAAGGTGGAAGTGTGCCTTCGTGGTTTAGGAGCTATAGATAAGCAGTTCAAAACATCTATCCCCTAAAGCTCAATGCCATGTCCTCTAATCCAAGCATCTTTTGAACCTTCTTTAGCTTCTCTACTCCAAGTGATTTAGTAAAAATATCAGCAACATGCTCACATGTCCCCACATAAACAAGATTAATATCACCTGCTAATTCATTCTCTTTGATGAAGTGATAATGTACCTCAATATTCTTTACTCTCGCATGAAAAATAGGATTTTGTGATAACTCAATGTTGCTATGATTATCACAATAGATGATGATTGGCTTTTGCACTTCCACACCTAAATTGGAAAGTAGTATCTCTAACCATGATGCTTCATATGCTGCCATTGCAACACCTCTATTCTCATTATCTATACTCGACAAAGCAATAGTGGGTTGCTCTTGTTGCTTGATGTAATAGCTACACTCCCAAGTGAGAATAGAAAGCAACTAGTAGATCTTCTATCTAGAATACTACAAACCCAATCTGCATCAGTGTATCCATGAACCTACAAATCTACGCCAGCTTCATAAAACAATGCATAATAATACAAAGTATCATTCACATAATGTAGAGTGCACCTCAGAGCATCTAAATGTGGCTTCATGGGAACCTGCATAAATTGACAAGTCCAACAGTGTAGCATAGATCAGGCCTTGTAATTGTGAGATACATCAAACTTCCCACAATTTTCTTGTACATAGTAGCTTTTTCCAATGCTTCACTTTTTAGTATCCAAATTCAAATTCTGATCTAATGGCATAGAAATTGGCTTATAACCAACCATATCATACTTTTGCAGCATAAGGCATATTGACTTTGTGACATCCATATACATGTTTCTATATATATAAACTCAATGCCTAAGAAATAGTGCAGCGCACCAAGATCTTTCATGTCAAATTTCTACATAAATAGTTGTTTTACATCTTTAATGCTTGCTTCATCGTCACCTCCTACAATCAATTCATCAACATAAATAGCCACAATCCTGATGCCATCATCACCCTTCCTTACATATAATGAATGATCTGCATAACGCATAGAAAATCCAATGGTGGTTAAGTAGTCAACAATCCTTGCATGCCAAGCATGAGGGGCTTGTTTAAGTCCATACAAAGCCTTTTGAAACCTGCAAACATATTTTGGGTGCTTTGAATCTTCATATCCTTGTGATTGGTCCATGTATACTTCTTCTTGTAACTCACCATGTAGGAAAGTAGTCTTCACATCCATTTGATGCAAAATCCATCCTTTTCCTATAGCTAATGCAATAAGTGTTCTGATAGTGGACATTTTAGCTATAGAGCTGAACATTTCTTCATAATCAATGCCATATCTCTATGCATATCCTTTTGCTACCAATCGTGCTTTGTACATGCTTATGCTACCATCAGCATTGTGCTTTACCTTGTAAACCCACTTGCAGCATATGGGGTTTTTTCCTTGTGGCAATGGAACCAAGTTCCATGTATCGTTTCCATAAAGTGTAGCCATCTCCTCATCCATACCTTTTTTTCAATCTGCATTTCCAATTGCATCTTCAAAACAAGAAGGTTCAGCATCTTGTATTACCTTGGTCATGTATGCATAATGTCAAGCCATGTAAA
This sequence comes from Ceratopteris richardii, assembly GCA_020310875.1. Classification (NCBI taxonomy): domain Eukaryota; kingdom Viridiplantae; phylum Streptophyta; class Polypodiopsida; order Polypodiales; family Pteridaceae; genus Ceratopteris; species Ceratopteris richardii. Next base: position 67,765,403 of record CM035428.1, read on the forward strand.
TATCCTATGTCAATCGTTGCATTGAATTCCACATCCTCCTAGACCTTCTTGTTCCTAGGTCACTTTTCCTTGTATCATCTGCATGTGCCTTTCTTACTCATAGAGTCTTCATAGAGGGTAATCAAAAGTTTATCATCAAGAATCTTTTCTAAACCGCTTGAATCTCCATCAATGTCTTCAAAACTTGTAGATGTTTTACTACCAACAGAAAGCTTTTCGTTTCCTTTCTTGGATGTATTTGATGAATTCGATGGACTAAAATTTCCATGCAATCTTCCACTCCATGGATTTGAGTTGGAACTATTGCTTGGTGATGCATCCAGTCCACTCAAAACTTGAAATTGTGCACTTGATTTTTCAGCATTTTCTTTGTCATTTGGTTCAAGATTAACTCCATCTTTGGCATCTACATAGAAGCTTGATATTTCATCAAACACCACATCTTCGCTTGACTTGATCTATTGTGTGAGTGGGTTATAATATTTATATCCCTTTTGCTCAAGGAAGTACCCAATGAAGATACACTTTTCTACTTTTGGATCAAGCTTCATCCTCAACTCATCTGGAATATGTACATATGAAATACAGCCAAAAACTTTCATATGTGATAAGTTTGGCTTTTTAACTATGATCTTCTCTTCAGGTGTAACTTGATGTACAACAACAGTCAGAGTTTTTTTTATGATGTATACAGCAATGTGCATAGCTTTTTCCCAATAACAATAAGGCATATTCTTCTCAGCCATCAAACCTCTTTTTATTTCTACAATACATCTATCTACACATACCTTTTGCATTTTTGCAACCTTGAAATTTGGTAGCTCATTGGTAATCTCCTTTGACTGCATCAATTTCAGCCTCTGCAAGTTTGCATGTCCAATTCTTTTGTGCCAGATCTCTATATCAGCAATAACTCCTGTACCTTTTGCAAACATGGTTGTATTCATTTAAGGAATTTCCACATTTAAGGTGAACATCCTACCCACTTTGTTTCCTTTGGCAATCAATCTTCTGTCTTTTTTGTACTCTTCTAAATATAACCCATCAACATTGACTTGACTTGTAATCCCTGGTCAACCATTTTTCCAACAAAAACCAGATTCTTTGTTATATTTGGAACATGCAACACATCAGCAAGATGTTTTACCTTCCCATCCTCCATAGACAGTGCTATGTTTCCTATATGCTTGATAGGGTGTGATGTGTCATCACCTATTTCAACATATCCAAGAATTGGCAATTTTTGCAAACTACTAAACCATTCTGCATGATTGGTCATGTGATTTGGAGCACCTGAATCAACATACCATACATTACCATTTGCTTTTGAAACATCAGTAGACATCATATTCATCATGTGATGTTGTATTATGAACAGCTTCTTGGAATCATTTGCACTTTTGGATGCATAGTTGTTTTGTTGCCTTCTATTATTTTAATTCTTCAACCTGCAATCACATTCAAAGTGTCCAATTATAGCTATAATTCCAACATCCTTTAGTATCATTACCTGAATCATTTCTTTGGAAATTTCTATAGCCTCTTTGGCTCCCCCTACGTTGAAATTGTCCTCTACCTCCTACATGATGTTTTTGTTGACCATGGTCTTGGTTATTGTCTCCTCTTCCACTTTCGACGCCCCTACCTCTTCCTCTGCCAGAGTTTTCCTTTGGAGTTCAAGTCCTCACCAAGATTCTTTTCTTCAATAATCAACATGGATACCAAATCAACAAAATTCAAAATATTTTCCATCAATGAATTCAAATGGATCAAAGCCATTGATAGTTTTGTCTTGACATTTCTCTAAATTCATCAAAATTTTGGTTCACCTAAACTTATACATAACAACCATACATTCTCATCTATGATCAAACATCAAGGAAATATGTTATAAATTAGGATTATGACATGAGCATCCAAAGAGTAGGCAAGTGCAAATCAAGCAGAGAATAGGCCTATCATTTTTCATATATAATTTCCATCAAAATAGTGATTTTTATTACTGCACATCAATATAAATACCCATTTTTGGTAGTTTCAACTCCATTTTGTGTGATCTAAGGAGTCCTTGAGCTTGAGGAGTACTACAAGACCATACTTATCAATTTTCATATTTTTTGGAGCTCATTCAAGCCCTCAAATTAGTCTATGAACCTAATTTTTAAATAGGCTAGACACTAGTTCTGAACTAGGCCAAAGCTAGTCAAAAACTATAAAAGGAACTAGAGAGCTCATTTTTTAGGGTATCTTTTTAGAGAATTGAGCTCTTTGAGAGCATATTTGTAACTTGAGTTGATAACTGCATGTGTGTGCATGCTAGTGCGCTTCTCACTCATGCACTTGTGCATTCCTCTCGGTCACGGTCGTCATACCATCTACACATCTCCATGGATTGACATTTATGAGGTAGATCTTCACCCCAACGATACTCCCACTGTGCTAGAGTGACACCAAATTTGGTGTCATTGTCAAGGAACGTAATTTGACGATGAACATGTGACGGTAAGACATAAAGTCTTGATGTTGGAATCGTAGGTAAACGGGTAATTTTTCTATTTTCTCTACTTTTTTCATCACCATCACCATCTCTACCATCTTCACCCTCCATCTCCTTGCATCTTCTTCATGGCTGAAAATTTCAACTTTTTATCATATCCCCATCTTCCACTCCATTTCCCTCATTTCACTTGTGAGAGAGAAAGAGAGAGGGCTTGTTTGATTGCTATTTTTTGCATGTTTTTGAGTTTTTTCTACAGGAATCTACTCCATCATCATATGATAGATGATAGATGCCATCTATCATGATAGACCTATCCATCACCATAGATATAGATTCACGGGAGGCGATAGATGATAGACGACAAATGGCAGATAGCATCTATCACAACATACATGTATTTCATGATAGACAATGTCTATGTGATAGACAGCCATCCGTGATAGACCCATCTATCATGATAGACACCATCTATCACGATAGAAAAGGTTTCTGGTAATTTTTGTTATTTGTCAAATTTTAGTCAAATTGACTCTAGATTTTGGGATTTTTATAGATTTTGGAGCTATTTGCGTGGCAAGCAATGTGCTAGTGCAAAGTGAATCTTGGGAAGAGCATAATGAGCACCAAAATTATTTCAAGCACCGAAATCAAGGTTGGAAGAGCTCTCAACCCCCTCAATCAATTTTTAGCTCAGGCTAAGTGCATATAGGTGTATTGATTAATTAGGGCAAGGTAACAATAGGAATTAACCAAGTTCAAGAAACCCTAAGTCCAAGGTTTAGTTAGAGAAAAGTTGTGGAAAACCCTAAGGGAAAAAAACATAATCAATCCACCAAACAAAAACTAATGGCAAACTTAAAGCACTCATAACAAAGTGATTATAAAGACAAGATCTTACATCAAAAGAAATCAAATAAAGCAAGTGATTGATACAATGAACATTGCAAAGTGCTTGTAATCTTATATTGGGTAAGAATGAGGATCATATGAACCTTAGGTCAAGTAGACACATAAGAAGAGCAAATAGACAAAGCATCAAATCTTCTAAGGCTAGCATCAACCATAAGACTAGGTCTTGGGCTCAACAATTGAGTGACTACCCTTACGTATTGAGCTCAGACACAAGTGAATTTGAAATGTCTTTTAACATGGAGAGACCAATAGGTAGTTCAAGGTTTTCATACCTAGAAACTCTAGAGGGTCCCTATAAAACTCAATTGGAATATGCAAACCAACCGGTTAAGAGCTTGCATCTATGAGGATGGTTTGAGATGATCAGTTATCCAATTTAGGAACCCAAAGTACCCCTTTGTAATTGATCACCCTGTGGTCGGATTCAAAGACGGATCTTATATTGATAAGCAAGGAACTATGTATGTGGTAATTAACTTACCAGATAGGATAGATGAGTTTGGAGCAATTACACCCAGGTCAAAAATAGGAGATTTGGATTAGGAGAACCAAGAAAGAGAGCCTAAAACACCTAGAGGCAATTCAATCCTATCTAGAACCATAACATGAGAACGGATCCCCCAAAAACAAAAAAAGTATAGAACTCTTCATGAACAAAGAGACAGATAGGCATTTGGAGGTTTAAATTGGACAAGCCTAGTGAAGTAGATGGAGTAATCATATATGAATTCAAGGACCCTGATGTCCAAAGAAAATACATCTCCTTGGATAAAACTTTGCAAAGGATGTAAAAAGTCATGGAGCATAGTAGACATGCTTATACTTGGAAGGGTGAACCAGTCTTACCCTTGCACAAGTCTACTAATCCTCATAGTCAGTGTGGGGCTAGATCTTGTCATGTCCTAGAAGCACACGAAGAGAAATCCAAAGAGCGACCAAAAATGACCTTTGTGCATATGAAAAGAAGAGAGAGATCTGGACTAGATACTAATAAAGAAGAATGAGAAAGACCTAGAGTGCCTAGAAACCAAAGATGTATGGACAAATTTTCCCTACCTAGACCAAGAGAACATCCCAGTTTTTTGAGACCCATAGTGAAATCAAGAATTACTTTGATGGTATGGGAGACCCATATGATCATGTGGCTGAATTTACAAGAGTGTTAAGAGCTGAATAAGTTGAGGATTGGACTTTGATACAGATGTCAAGGAGATCACGTCATCTGTGATTGTCCACTTCCTCCACTACGGAAGCCTCAACCCATAGTGATCCAAGGATTTTTTCATGATTGTGGAAAGAATATCTCCTCAAAATCTGTCCAAATAATCTAGCCAATGTGCAAAGGATTACTCCATTCAATGTCATTGGCTTGGTAGTTGAACTTAATGTAAGTGTGACTAATATCATCCCTGTACAGGTAGTCACTAGAGCACGGGATCTATAGAAGAACCTAGACATAGATCATGAAAAGAATTAAGAGACCAGTGAGTCAAACAACACAGGTAAAAGGAGAATGAAACCTTGGAAAGATAGTTCGAACAGAATAAAGAGACAATGGGATAGGAAACAGAGTGAAGTAGAAGAGAATCTCAAGGAAACCAAAACAAAAATAGTTGAATTCGCATCTCAAACTCCCTGTCACACACCACCGCCATTCAACCCACCACATCAAACCTCACAATCCATCCACCCCAATCTAGAGTAGGATCAGTCTTAGTGGATCCTACTCGAGAATCTCCAAATGATGTTCAAGGCCTATTAGGCTTGACTCCAAGAAGGTCCAAATGTAGTTGGGTTAGATAAATTTAATTGCCAAGCACATTTTGAGATTGAGAAGACTAAGCTTTGTGCAAAAAATGATATAACTAGCTCATGCTATTTTTTATGCCAGACATCTTCTCAGTGTAAGGGAGTCTAATTGCAGAGGTAAGTAAGTTTGATTGCAGGGTAAGAATAATTTTTAGAATTGCTCTAAGGAAACATAAGAGATTGATTTCTCAAATTGGTCTGCTGACTAATTTTCCAAAGGAGACCAATTTCACAAATTGGTCCATGGACTAATTTTACAAGGCAAGAGAGGATATCAATTCCATGAATTGGTCTAGGGACTAATTTTTCTAGATGAGACCAATTTCTAAATTCTTCCAAAAAAGGAATTTGTCGAAGGCAAGAGTGAGATCACTTGAAGACTAAAGAAGGACCCAACATAAGCGGTTGAGCATAAAAAGAGAAAAAAAAGAGAGTGGAGACAAAGAGGATAGATAAAGAGAGTGGAGACCAAAATACCATATTTGGAAGAGTACTAACAAAGTACCGAACTTGATAGAGTATCAAAAAAGTGAAAATCAAAGTTAGAGTATAGGAGATAGAGTAGTGGAGTAACCACCTAGCAGAGGCAGCTTATATAAGGAAGGGAATTCAAGTACTAGAGAGGGAGATAGAGAGCTCATAGAGGAGAGGCCTTGATGACTGAGAGAAAAGTGAGGATACTTGAGTGAAGTGTGTCCCTACTCTCAAGCTTTAACAGCTAAGTTCTAGGAGTTACACAAGACGCTCTGGTCTTGTCATAGACAGTGGACAAGGAGAGTAAGTCTACAAGGGCTAGGATCTTAGTAAGAGGTTTGTGTGATTCATGAGTACCTTGAGTTTGGATTTTGTGGTTAGATTGTGACGTTGTTAGCATTAGGAGTAGCCCTTGGCATCAAGAGCTGCCTCTTGCAGCCATTGCCTCCTTCCCTTCTGATTGTATCGTTTATCTTGTACACTTTCATGCTTGATGCTAATAGAGTAATGCTTCTGTGACTCTTAATCTTGTCTCTTATTTTGTCTCATTTTGTATTATTCTTGTGGTTGTGCAAAGCAAACACATAGGGCATATTGCATTGAGACAAAGAACCCACCTCGATCACAAGAGATCAAGAATTTCTAGAAAGAATTTCTACAAATTCGCCCAACCACTAGGATTGCTAGAAGGGATAACTCTCACTACTTGTGATGTGGAGTTTGAACACACTTTTGACATATGTGAATTTAGAAAGAATCACATCTATGAGTTGATTTTAGGTAGGCCGTGCATGAGGCAATTGCAGATAGTGCAAGATTCGAGAACCAATTCTTTGTACTTATATCACTTAGGAATAACTACCAAAGTCAATCTCAAGGACTATTCTCATAGAGATGTACCACCCTTGCAATGGAATACTATCCATAAGATGCCAAAAGAGAGAGAATCTATGCATTCCATATGGTCAAATCCTTCATGGATGCATGAGGATACACACTTATGGATGTGTAAAGTTGCAGTGAAGGAAGAGAAGAGACTAGAAGTGAGAAACTTAGGTGCTACTGAAAATCTGAGATCACTTCAAGACCCAGCCTAGACACCTATGATCTTTCCTGATGAAGAATTTGAGCCCCATATCTAGGCAGAAATCTTAGCTACAATGAACATAGTTGTGAATGAGAAATAATGGATCCCCCATTATGATGAAGATGGCTATGAAGTTTTGGTATTCATGTTAGAACCCATGGTGATTTGATATATGGAGTCAAGAAATGGAAGAGGTGTGAACCACCTCTTAACCCATTTAGAGGATTCACACATGAGTGCCAGGTGGCACTCATGTGTAGAACATTGGACTCAATCACTATGAGAGAGAGAGAGAGATAAAAAGAGAGTAGTATGCAACTGGGTGGTATCTGAAGATCAGAGTCTCCGTGCATGCGTGATTGAACCTCGAAGTCTGAGCCAAGAGATTCCCCAAAAGCTGAGGGGAATCATCAGGAATCTATCACTGGTATCACAGCCAGATGGCGAACGGGACAACACCCATTAACAGTCGACGGACGGCCCACAGGCACTTGTAACGAGGCGCCAGGCAGTCAACTGTCAACCGACGGGAGTGAGCAACAACAGTCGACGGGCTCATCCCTCCTCCCCTCCTCTAGGATGAAGAGAGAGCCCTTTTAGCTTCTCTTATATCCTTATATTCTCTGCGTGTGCGCCCGCATGTGGGATAAAGGAGCTCGCCATCGACACCCTCTCAGTTTGTGCGAATCACCAGCTATATCAAGTTCGTGGGAGGGAGAAAATTCGAGTTTTTTTTAATCTTTGGGGGAATAAAATCCATGAGTTGGATCAAGATTTTGTAAGAATGATGAGGTACACATGCAATATGGGCTATGGAGATGGGGTAGGGGCCTTGCAGGCTTGATTCAAAAAGCTTCAGTCACTCAGTTTTGAGCTTCTTAAAGTCATCCATCCATGAAAATGAGTTTTTTTACTTCCTATTGGTGACATACCCAACTTCTCTGCACCATACCTTCCTCATATGATATCGGATTTTAAGAATCTTGGTCACGTTTTGAAGCTACACTCCTAAGCTTCGCTTAGAAACCATTGGTGTTGGATTTTGATGAGATTTGCCCCACCAAAATCTCTCTGCAGCACTTCAGCAGGAACTAGGCACCCACTCCCGGGCCTAGTTTTCCGTCATCCGGACTCCAAATCCACTTTTTCCACTTGGGATAGTCTCAAATTCTTGAAGTACAGGTGCTGTGCAGCAATTTGTGGACTGGTGAGGATTGTTACATCTTTGAAATTGCTCAGTTTCACTCAGTTTGCCCGATTGGGGCTTTTCCCACGTGCTTTTGGTGTTGTTTTGGATGGTTTATGGTGTTTAGAACCTCCCCGGACCAAGCGGACATTTCCAATTTTCTTTTGGGCCTGGCGAGGATTCAAAATCAGCGGCTTGAAGCATCAAGGACCACTTGGATTTCGCTTCCGCAGCTCTACTTTGTAACAGGGAAGTGCTCTTGTAATATATTTCTCTTCTTCTTGCATATTTGAGCTCTACTTCCATTCATTTTCATACACTCTAGTTAGCAAACGGGGGAAGGGAACTTAAACATGGAAACTAAAGGCAAACAAGTAGTTGAAACCACTTCTCCACCTAAAGAGCAACTAGAGGATCCTGATGCTAGAATGGAAGAAGTAGAATTAGGGCAAGAAATAGAAGAGAACTTAGAAGAAAAAGAGCCTTCACAGGAAGAATACACTTATGAAGAACTTTTAGATGAATTTGTCACTCATGACCAATTCATAGATTTGAAAGAGCAGACCCTTAAATTAGAAAAAGATTTGGGTAGCATCACATCTCTTATACAGCAGCTTAAGTCTCAAATGATCTCACTTGAGACTAGTGTCACCTCTTTCGTAGCTAGGAAGGAAAGAGAGACTCCTCCTATTCCTCTAGAGATTACTAAGAAAGAGACTTCTCTTCCTAGTAAGCGTAAAGGAGAGAGCTCTAGGGAAGCTCCCCTCCTGAAAGACTTAAAGCCACCTACCTTTACGGGGGATGACCGAGACAGGAATAAAGATGCAATCTACACTTTTTTACAGAAGTGGCATGATTTGCATCAATTGAAGGGCACCCCACCTGAGTATCGTGTGCTAGAGGTGAGTCTCTCCCTCAGCCCGCGTGCTTATAAGTGGTGGATGAGTCTTAAGGAGGCGAACACTATCCCTACTGACTGGACTCAGTTTGAGACTCTTTTTGTTAAAGAGTTTCTTCCTGAGAACGAGGAGGAGAGGAATTGGGATGAGTGGGATAGGATTACTCAAAGAGGTAGGCCTCTTTCAGTCTATCTATCCCACTATAGAGAGATCATTTTGAAACTTAAGGGCTTAGATGATTTTCAGAAGACCAAAGGGTTTGTTAGGGGCTTAGACAAAGCCATAAAGAGGGAAGTCAGAAGGAATGCACCTAAGACGTTTGAGGAGGCGATTAAATACACACAGATATATGAGGACCATAACCATCCTCAGTACACTCCTATGGAGACAGATCAGCCCCTCAAGCCTCTTAGTATGACTAAATTCAAGAAGAAGTTGCCTTTTGGGAAAAACAAATTTTTTATTAAAAAACAAAGATCACAAGGGCCTATGTTATCCACAGACCAGTTTGAGAAGGCCAAAAGAGAGAACCTATGTTTTAGGTGCCTGTCTCCTAGCCACTCACAGTGGAACTATCCACTCAAGAAGGGGGAAGAAAAGAAAAAGGGATCAAAGTCTAGTACGGCCCCTGAAAAGGGCAAAAAGGTGGTCCACCTAGTGCAGACCCTTCCTATTCATGGCAGCTCTAGCTGCAAGGGAGTGGAGGTGATGCACGAGGATATAGAGCACACCTGTTGTTTGACTCAGTCACTATGGTCACCGCAGTTTGGACCACATGACTTGGTTAAGCTACATGGTAGTGTATACGGGACCAGGGTGCGAGTCATGATGGATGACTCGACTACTCATAATTTTATAAACTATGCTTTGGTCAAGAAATTAAAGATTCCCCAGCAGCCTAGTGCACATAAATACATTGTATCTATGATGCAAGGGCAAGATAAAAGAATATAGGATACTATGGTATCCAATTTGGAAGTCAAGATGCAGGACTATTCAGATTATATGGACTTCCAAATTATGAACATGGAGAGGACAGATCTAGTCTTAGGAAGAGAGTGGCTATGGGGGTTGAGAAATACACTTAAACGCAGCTATCAAAACAACACACTCGAATTTGAAAAGAATAGAAGTAAAGTTTGTATTCAAGGAGAGAGAGATGTACTAGTGCACCTCTCATTTCATCACTAGAGTTGTATAGTCTATGTTATTCTCAGCATGTACAGGACATGTTTTTATTGTATAGTCATGATATGGATCATTGTATAGACAGCCCATCTAATGTATCTTTTCATGCTATGAAATGTAAATATGAACAGGACTTTCTACTATTCTTTTTTGCAAGAGTGTGTGGTTAAAAGTTTTAAGGATCTTATGTTTGAGTATAGAGATGTTTTTCCCACTGACTTACCTAGAGGGCTACCACCTGAGAGAGGGGACATTGACCATGCCATAGAGGTTGTTACTAACACTAACCCTATTTGCAAACCACCTTATAGGCTTAGTGTTTCTCAGCATGAGGAGGTTGAGAAGCAATTGCAGGATTATTTAGATAAAGGCTTCATCAAACCTAGTAACTCACCAAACCTAGCAATGCTCCTAGTTAAAAAGAAAGATGGATCTATGAGATTATGTATAGACTATAGAGCACTTAATAAGGTAACTATCAAAAATAGGTTTCCAATGCCTAGATTGGAAGACCTATTTGATCAGTTACATCAAGCTAGGTATTTTACCAAGCTTGATCTTAGATCAGGATATCATCAAATCAGGATTAGGACAGAGGATGTCCTTAAGACTGCTTTTGGGACTAGATATGGGCACTATGAGTTTTTGGTGATGCCTTTTGGTCTCACCAATGCTCTTGCCACTTTCATGAAGCTCATGAATAGTGTTTTACGGCCTTATCTAGGACACTTTGTGGTAGATTTTTTAGATGACATTCTGATCTTTAGTGCATCAGAAGAAGAGCACTTGGAACACTTGAGGAAAGTATTTCAAGTGCTAAGGGAAAATTTGCTCTTTGCTAAGGAGTCAAAGTGTGAATTTTTCAAGACAGAGGTTAGATACCTTGGGCATATAGTCTCCCAGGATGGAATCCAGATAGATCCTGAAAAAGTAAGGGCTATTATGGAATGGCCACATCCACGAAATCTGGAAGAGCTACAGATCTTCCTAGGTTTATCAGGTTTCTATCGAAGATTCATTAAAAATTATGCCAAAATTGTTGTCCCGATGACAGAACAGCTTAAAGGGAAAGGGAAAGCCTTTCATTGGGGAGACAAACAGAAGCAAAGTATGGAAAAGTTGAAAGTAGCAATTGCTACAGCTCCACTTTTACACATAGCAGATCCCAACAAACCTTTTGTGGTTGAGACTCACGCGAGTGATTTTGCTATAGGAGCAGTTTTAGTGTAGGATGGTCGACCAGTAGCTTTTGAGAGTAAGAAACTAGAACCAGCTCAGAAGAATTACTCCGTCTATGAAAAGGAGTTATATGCAATAGTCCATGCTTTGAAGAAGTGGCGTCATTATTTATATGGTGCCAAAGTCACGATAGTGTTTGATCAAGCGAGCATTAAGTGGCTCTCTAATCAAACAGACCTTAAAGGTCGTAAGGCCTGATGAGCAAAGACCCTTCAGGAGTTTGATTATGAGCTTAGGTATAGGAAGGGAAAGTTTAATGTAGTGGATGATTCACTTAGCCGTATGCCTATGCTCAATGGACTGAGTTTTACTCAGATCACTAGCGAGCTACTTGAGTCCCTTAGAGGAAAATGTAGGCTTGATCCTGCATATTCCAAGATTTGGGAAGCCATATAGAATGGGGATCGTGATATACGGGTTTCCAGTGAGCATGGAGTATCGACGGGTACTCAAGAAGGATTCAAGTGGAAGAATTATAGTGTCCATGATGGATATCTGTTATATAAGGGTAAGGTGTGTGTCCCTAGAGATATTGAGATGAGACGGCATATTTTATATGAGTGTCATGACACACCTAGTGCGGGACACCCAGGAGTTAACAAGACTTATGATCTTGTTAAGAGGCAGTTTTATTGGCCTGGACTTCATAAGGACGTCCTAGAGTATGTGCTTAAGTGCAATAAATGCCAGGTCAACAAAGCTGAGAGGTTGAGGGTTGGAGGGCTACTCCACCCATTGGATATTCCTAATGGGAAGTGGGAGAGTATCTCCATGGACTTTATAGTCGGGTTACCTAAGACACATAGAGGGCACGACTCAATCTGGGTAATTGTGGATAGGTTAACCAAAATGGCTAGGTTTATTCCAACACGTACTACAGTGAAGACACCAGAGTTGGCTAGACTTTTTGTGGAGAACCTAAACCGGTTATATGATCTTCCTTTAGACATAGTTTCTGATCAGGATAGGAAGTTTATTAGCCACTTTTGGAGAGCGGTCTTCAAAAGGTTGGATACAAGACTTAGCATGAGTACGGCCGAGCATCCACAGTCGGATGGGCAAACAGAGAGGGTTAACCAAATCCTAGAGGATATGCTTCGAGCATATGTAAATGAAAGGCAAACTAATTGGGAAGAGTACTTACCTATAGTAGAGTTTGCATATAATAGTGCCAAGCACTCTTCCACTGGGCATAGTCCATTTATGCTTATGTATGGGTTTCAGCCAAGAGCTCCTTATGCAGTAGGCTTGCAGAATGAAAAAGTTCAAGCTGCAAAGGACTTCTTGGAAGAGATGAACGATATGCTTAGACTTGCTAAGGACAGCATTAGGAGAGCTCAGGATAGAGCTAGAGCGTATGCTGACCCTCAAAGAAGAGATATCAACTTTGAGGTAGGAGAGCAGGTCTATCTTAGAGTTCCATCTAGATCTGAAACCATGAAGATGGGACCTTGTCCAAAACTATCTCCTAGGTATTGTGGGCGTTTCCAAATACTTAAGAGAATAGGAAAGATGGCTTACCAGCTCCAACTTCCAGAGAATAGTCAAATCCATCCAGTTATTCATGTTAGCAGACTTAAGAAAAGGCTGGGTGAATCTAACAACCTCATTCCAGATAGTGAGGTAGTAGAGCCTATTTCTGTTCAATCTGTTCCACATGAGCCTGAGAGCATACTACGCACTCGAGAGAAACGGATGAGAAGTCACTTGTATAAAGAGTGTTTAGTAAAGTGGAAAGATAGTTCAGAAGATAGTGCTACATGGGAGCGGGTTAGCACCCTTCAGAGACGGTTTCCCAGTTTTAGACTACCTTTCCAAGAGTCTTCTTAAGGGGAAGGATATGGGGAAACAACACGGAGACAGGACCATGAATTTCTATTCATGGGGATATAGTGGGAGTACTATTCCCTTGGTAATCTCTTTCCTTAGACTAGTATGCGGCTGGGCGGTATCCGAAGATCAGAGTCTCCGTGCACACGTGATTGAACCTCGAAGTCTGAGCCAGGAGATTCCCCAAAAGCTGAGGGGAATCATCAGGAATCTATCATGATTGGTCCTATCATCAAGGAATGTGTGCTTAGTACACCAATATTAGTAGAACTCAATGATGAGGATTCAAAATCCATCATCATGGAAGCTTTTGGCACTTGAGAGGAAGATTGCCTTTATTTGGTAGAAGCTAGGACTCAAGAATAGGAAAGGCAGAAGCATGAGGTAAGGTTATCCATGCAAGTAGACATCAAGAGTGAGAAGAAGAAATGAAAGAAAAACTCCCCCACACAAGAAGAGGAAGAATCCTAATTCAAAGTGCCAAAAAATTTCAAGAAATATGAGATAGAAGACAAAAAAAGTATGGTCATAATGCCTAAAATAGAAGTTCTCATAGGAGATCTATATGATAATATGGAGAAAACTAAGAAAATTGTGGTAACGATTGAAGATGGTGAAGAAAGATGTACCTACATAGGACATGATTTCAATGAAGAAGAAGAATGAGAGTTGATCAAGTTGTTGAGAGAATATAGAAATGTGTTTGCTTGGAACTATAAGGACATGAAAGGAGTGGATCCAGACATTTGTTCTCATACGATCCCAATGACTTTAGAGGCAAACCCAACAAAGCAGAAGCCTTACACATACAATGATAATTATGCAACCAAAATAAAAGAAAAAATAGACTGCTTGATACAAGCAAGTTTCATCTATGAAATTGAACACAGAGAATGGGTATCCCCATTGTTGTAGTGCCTAAAAACCATGGAAAACTACATGTATGCATCAACTAGAAAAATGCTAACTGTTGGTGTAAATTAAAAGCCTACACATTTGGCTCAAAAGATGCATTGAAGTCTATACAAACATGAAGAAGCATAGGAACATATGCTAGTGGTTAATTACCACTTTACCTCATTGTAAAAGTCAGATTGACATGGAATATTTTGTAATCACCTACCAAAGTGATTTGTGGATAAAAGTAGCTGTTTGATTGAAAGAATATCTCCAAGCATTTAGGATCTTGATCATAGGGCACCAAAAGTTTGAATTTGAATTCAAATTTTTAGTCATCTCTTATAAAAATGGTCATGAAAAGTCGCGGGTAAGAGAGAGCACTCTTGAGCCTAGCATTATTGATTTTTTAGTGTGTGTGTGTGTGTGTGTGAGGTCTATACTCAAGCCCACACCTCTCTATACCATTTGGCATTGATGTTCATGCAAATGGAGTTGTATACAAATGTTCATTAATACATACATTCATATTGTCCATCTCTGAGTTCTCCGTTAGTCTACTCAAACGTCTGTCAACTTGGCAAGGGCATATCTCGGTCAATTCTTCACCAAATTCAGTGATTCAAAGCTTGTTGGATTCAAATTGAAGTAATCTACATGCTGTCAAAGCTTGAAAACATTCTAGTTAGCCATTTGCGAGAAATCTGCATCGAGGTGAACTCTAGTCATTTTCTGCTATAGTCCTAAAAAGTCGGGGGTATAGCTTAACTTGGTAAATTGATTTCTCTTAGCATAGTTTATCATTTTACATAGTTCCACTTGAAATAGGTAGCTTACTAAGCTAATTAGATATCCCTAGAAGGAATTTTTCCAATTCCTACTGTGCTGGTCATACTGAGCAAAATACTCAACAGGTGTCAAGCCATAAATAGAAGGTTTTCTTGAGTTTGTGACTTCCAAAGTTATCCGTTTTGATTCAATCATTGCACACATCATTTCCAAAGGACATAGGATATTTTATGGTGTCATTGGAAAGCTAAGGAGGTCTAGTTATCAACTCTGAAGGAAAAGAGGGCTGGTACAAAGCAGGTTTAGCAGTACCTACTCAGTCTCTTGGAGTATCCATCCATCATTCCCAACAGTGGTATCATAGCAAACTAAGGTAAAATGGGAGATGGCTTTCCTTCATTTATTGACAAATTGGACAGGAACAACTATCAAGCATGGTCTCTAAGGATGAAGACCTACTTACAAGGAAGGAGTCTCTATGGCTACATCTCAGGAGATGAGGAATTGCCCTCATTCAAAGCAAGAGGATTACCAACCAAGGAAGAACATGAAAAGCTCAACACATGGTGTGCTAAGGATGCATTGGCAAGGTCTTACTTACTCAACTCTATATCTGATTTTCTTTTGCCACATATTAGAAATTGTAAGACATCCCAAGAGACTTGGGAAACCTTGTCATCATATTTTTCCTCCAACACAAGGGCTAGGAAAAATCAGTTGTGGATTGAATTCACAACACTAAGGAAGCAACCTAAGCAAGCTGTTTCACAATTTGTGACCAAGATTAAAGATGTAGCAGATCAGTTAGCAAGCATAGGAGAAGAGATTGAAGAAGAACAGATTGTAAGGCAAGTGATCAATGGGATCAAGGCTGATGACAAATGGGAAAGCTTCACCACTACCATGGATCTCTACATGGACATGCACACTCCAGATCTTACAACTCTCATGGGACAATTGTTTACTCATGAAGAAAAGCTCAACAAAAATGGAGACACATCCAAAGGTAATAACTATTCTGCCCTATACACTGATAAGAAGTCTAAAGATAAAGGCAAGAGCAAGAAGGTGGAAGATGAAGGATCAACCTCTCAAGCCAACTATGCAGGGAGAGGTAGATCTTCAAGAGGAAGGGGCAGAGGAGGTAAGCCAGGTAGGGGGAGATCTTATAACTCCTCATCATGCAACATTTGTGGTTTATCAAATCATACTACAGATGAGTGTTTTAGAAATTACAAGAATCAAAGAGGAAGAGGATACCAAAGAGGTGGCTACTCACAGTCAAGAGGTCGATTCAACCATCACCAAGGCTACAACAATAATTACAACAACAACTACAACAATAATTACAATGGCAACTACCAAGGAGGATTCAAATCCAGGAAGGATTACAACAACTACATAGAGGAGCAAGATGACTCTCTTCTGATCATGAACATGACTTCAAAGTCATGTACAAATGATGACCACCTATTCTACATTGACTCAGGATGTTCAAATCATGTGGCTGGCAATGTAGCATTACTCTCTGATCTTGACGAACCTAAAGGTAAGCATCAAGTCCAAACAGGTGATGACACAAAGCATTCTGTAGTTAAAGTTGGAAATGTTAAGACTTGTGATGGAAATCAGAATTTGTTGAGCAGGGTACTCTATGTACCAACCATTACCAAAAATTTGATGAGTGTTGGTCAGATTGTGGAGAAAGGTTTGCAGGTTAGATTCAACCAATATGGAGCATATGTGGAGGACCCAAGACATGGGTTCAAGAGGATTGCTAAAGGAGAAAAATCAGGTAGACTTTTCACTTTTGAGTTGGAAGATACAAAGAATATTGCACTATACAGTTATAAAGATCAAACACTTTCAGAGCTTGAGATTTGGCACAAAAGGTTAGGGCACATAGGAGAAAGAACCTTGAAACAAATGTGCAGGAACCAATGTGTGCTTGGGATACCTAATTTATCCAAGAAACATATGATTTATAAGTGTGGTGCTTGTCAATTTGGGAAGTCTCACAGGTTACCCTTCTCAAAGAAAGGATACATGCATGAAGACTACCTAGAGCTTGTCCACACAGATGTATGGGGACCAAGCAAAGACCCCTCAGTCTCAGGATCAAGGTACTATGTGTCTTTCATTGATGATTATAGCAGATGGATTGTATTATACTTCATGAAGCACAAGGATGAGGTATTTAATTGCTTTAAAAAATATCTTGCATTAGTTGAAAATCAGACAGGAAGGAATTTGAAGAGGCTAAGGTCAGATGGAGGAGGTGAGTACTTCTCCAATGAATTTGAAGACTTCTTGCAGGACAGAGGCATCAAAAGAGAGATAACCACAAGGTATTCTCCTGAACAGAATGGGGTAGCTGCGAGAAGAAATAGATTAATTGTTGAGACAGCTAGATCTATGCTTAATGAGAAAAATCTACCTAACTATCTATGGGCAGAGAGTGTTTCTACTGCTACTTACCTCATAAACAGGTTACCATCTAAGTCTCTTGATGGCATGACACCCTATGAAGCATGGCATGGTAAGAGACCCTCACTTGACAATTGCAAAATATTTGGATGTGTAGCATATGTACACATTCCTTCTCAGATAAGAGGTAAGCTAGACCCAAAGGCTGAAAAATGCATCTTTATTGGGTATGATTTAAATCAAAAAGGTTACAGGTTTTATAATCCTATCAATAAGGGATTTATGGTAAGCAGAGATGTTGTCTTTGATGAAAATGATTCTTGGTATGAGAATGAATGCAGGAAGGTCAAATTACCCTATGATTTGGAAGAGGAATTTCCAAGTCTTACAAAGGAGGAACCTACTCAGAATGAAGCCTCAAGTTCAGATGATGAAGACACTATCAATCTTGAAGAATTTAAAGCATGGAAGTCCAAAGGCAAAATGAAGATGAAGAAGCTTGAAGACATATCTGAATCCTCAACTCGACCATTTAGTGTTGGAAAAGATGGATGGATGATCCAAGAGATTGAGTAGGTACTGCTAAAACCTGCTTTGTACCAGCCCTCTTTAGCTTCAGACTTGATTATTAGACTCCCTTAGCTTTCCAATGACACCAAGAAATGTCCTATGTCCTTTGGAAATGAAGTGTGTAATGATTGAATCAAAACAGATAACTTTGGAAGTCATAAAGTCAAGAAAACTTTCTATTTTGATCTTGACACCTGCTCAATGTTTTGCTCAGTGTGACCAGCACAGTAGCAATTGATGAAATTCCTTCTAGGGTTATTCAATTAGCTTAGTAAGCTAACATTTTCAAGTGGAATGATGTAAAATAATTAACTATGCTAAGAGAAATTAATTTAGCAAGATTTGGTATACCCCCAACTTTTTAGGACTGTAGCAGAGATAGACTAGTGAGCACCTCGACGACGATTTCTCTGAATTGGCTGAATGAAATCACTTCAAGCTTTGTCAGCATATCTATGACTTTGAGCTGAATCCAACAAGCTTTGAATCACTAAATTTGGTGGAGTATTGACTGAGATATGACCTTGACAAGTTGACAGACTTTTGAGTAGATTAGCAAAGAACACACACATGAATGATGTAAATGTATCTATTGATTAACACTTGTGTACAATTCCATTGGCATGTCTAGCATTGCCAAATGGTATAGAGAGGCGTAGGCTATGATGTAGTCCTTACACACACTCAAACTCAATAGAGTAAGCCTCGGGAATGAAGTGATCTGCCCGCAACTTTCCCAAGTACATTTTTATAGGATATGTGCAAAAATTTGAATTCAAATTCAAATTTTGGCTTCCTATGATCAAGGTCCTAAAAGCTTGGAGATATTCTCTCAATCAAATAGGCTAATTTTTCCACGACTCACTTTGGTAGGTGATTACAAAAGATTCCAAGTCATTTTGACTTTTACAAATGAGATAAAGCGGTAATTAACCACTAGCATATGTTCCTATGGTTCTTCATGTGTGTAGAGTCTTCATGATAACTTCCAAGCCAAATGTGTAGGCTTGTGATTTACACCAACAGCTCCCCCTTGTGATTAGCTGCAAGGTGAAAAGAACTTGTATTATCTCCAAAGAAAATTGGAGGCCTAGTATATAAGCCCAATTCTGAATACAAAAGCTTAATCCAAATTACTTCTTGAGTGGCATTAGCTAGCCCTCTATACTTTGCTTCTGTAGAAGACAATGCAACAGTTGGTTGCTTCTTTGCAGACCATGAAATTGGTTTGTCACTGCAAAAGAAATGTATCCAGAAGTGCTTCTCCTATCATCCTTGCATCCTGCCCAATCTACATCTGAATAAACTTTTATATCAATATTTGAAGTGTAAGGAAAGTACAAACCATGGTTCTGTGTACCCTTGAGATACTTCAAGATTCTTTTGGCAGCCTCTAAGTGAGGTATCCTTGGCTTGTGCATAAATTGACTTAGCACACTAACTCCATATGCAATATCAATTCTTGTAAGAGTAGCATAGTTCAAGCTACCTACCATACTTTGATAACCTGTAATGTGTTGGACTTCATCACCTTCATGGGCACTTAGCTTTAGGTTCACCTCCATTGGAGTACTAGCTGCTTTAGCATCCTGCAAGTGAAATTTCTTCAACATGTCCTGCACATACTTCTTCTGAGTAATGTATATTCCTGAATTAGTGTAAACTAAATCAAGTCCCAAAAAATACTTCAATAGCCCAAGATCATTGATCTTGAACTCCTTCATCATTTGGCTTTTGATGCTTCTGATTCCATTGACATCATTACCTGTAATGATGATGTCATCAACATAGACACAGAGATAGATTATCTCTTAATTACTTCTCTTAATGAACAGAGAAGTGTCAACCTTACTCATGACAAAACCTTGGTCTTGGAGGTATGTAGTTAGCCTGTAATTCCATGCCCTAGGTGCCTGCTTCAATCCATATAAAGCCTTCTTTAATTTACAAACATAGGTTACCTTCTTAGGGTCTTCATATCAAGGAGGTTGTGACATATAAACCTCTTCTGAAATCCATCCATTCAAGAAAGCATTCTTGACATCCAATTGGTACATGTTCCAATTCTTTGATGCAGCCACACTAACTAACACTCTGATTGTTGGCATCTTGGCCACAGGAGAAAATGTTTCTTCATAGTCAATGCCTTGGGTTTGTGCAAAACCCTTGGCTACTAATCTGGCCTTGTACCTGTTAATTGTGCCATCAGAATTTCTTTTCAATTTATAGATCCATCTGGATCCTATTACCTTCATGGAGTCCTTCTTGGGTACTAACTCCCATGTATCACTCCCCTTGAGTGCTTCAATCTCCTCATCCATAGCTTCTTTCCATTCTGATTTGGTGATTGCTTCTTCATATGAACCTGGTTCTTCATTTGACAAGTATCCATATTTCTATCATTTGTCTAGACTCTATACATACTATTGATTTATCTATCCATAAACTTATTGATGTATCTATGTATATGTGTACTTAAAATGTATTAGAGTATCTATCATTTTATTTATGAGGCTCATTTTTTATGATTAATTTTATGAATTAGATTTGTGTTTAAAGTTTTAATATCAATTCTGATAGTATGATGGTCTATTTTTTATTTTTGCATAGATGGTAGGTAAACTAATTAAGCATGAGCAAAAAATTTTGGAAGATTTTGTGTGATCTTATATGTATGGAATGAGGGAAGATCAAATCACTCTAGCCATGGGCATATCTAATTACAAAGATTTCATTGAGCAATTATCTAGAATAGCATATATCAACATTGAAGATAAATTTGGCAATGTCTTAGGTGGAGCACAGGTATTAGATGAGAAAATTTCCAAATAACTTACTCGTATCTTTGAACAGATCATCACCAAAGTCATCGACAGATACCACCACAATGCTTGGATTCATCAACAAAATCAAATTTCTGGATTTACATTATCAGACAATGAAGAGAGGAAAGCGAGTGAGATCAAACATGATGGAACAGGGAGAGAGACCATCGATAGTTCCAAATACAAGAGATACACATGTGAATATGGGAGATCAAACATCTAATCTTTGTTTGCTCCCATATTCATCTATTCATTTTGAAGATGCAGCTCTCATGGGGGAAGGACAATATGGAATGATCCATAAAGTTAGAATAGCCCACCCGAGATTCATCAACAAAGTATTTGTAGCCAAGTTATTCAAATAACATGGTGCAGACATACAAACACGAGAGAATGAAGCCATGAATAGGTTTATCTATTAGGCATAGTGGAATTATTTGTCCACTTGGATTAGCTAATCACCATAGCAAAAGCATGTGTCTTATTTTCAAACTGAGGAATCGTGGTACATTAGACATGTGGCTGGAGAAAATGAAGAAGGAGTACCTAAACATACCATGACGCAGAGGTATTAAAGACACAGAAGGAGACATAACAACCTTGAAGACAAACATTTGGAAGTTGATCAATGGATTATTACAAACAATATCATTTTTACACACTTCCAATATATCCCACAACAATCTCCATCCAAGCAACATTTTGTTGCATTTTGAAGCTTAGCATGCTTATATCGGGTTATTTGATTTTGGTAGAGAAACATATTTACCAACAAAAAAATATCTCTTGAAGCTACTTGATTTAGAAATATCGACTAAAAATGAGTGGAGTCAAAAGTACTGGTGGATTGCACCCAAATGTATATCCACTAGTCCTCCACCTTTTAATAAAAGTTAGAAGACATTTACGGTTTTGATACTACTATTGCAACTCTTGAAATATATAGATTTAAATAGTTATCCCATTGATAGAAAAGGGATTTACAAGTCCAAATATGCTTTTTAACTAGCTTTTGACAGAGATGTATCAAAAAGAGTAGACACACATGAACTACTTAGAGTATTCTCAAATCTAAGTCAGTATGGTTTAAACATATTCATGACGGATGGATTAAGACCATATTAAAAAAATGATTTGTATTCAATTCAATTATGTGGGTCAAATGATATAAATTCACTTGCATTAAGTGGAATAAATGTTATGGATTCATTTGAATTATGTGGATTACATGAAGTGGTATCATTTGAGTTAAGTAGATTAAATGAGGTGGTATCATTTGAATAATGTGGATTAAATGAAGTGCTATCTTTTGAATTATGTGGATGAAATGAAGTGGATTCATTTACAATATGTGGATTAAATGATGTGGATTCATTTGAATGAAGTGATATCTTTTGAATTATGTGATGAAATGAAGTGGATTCATTTGTAATATGTGGATTAAATGATGTGGATTCATTTAAATGAAGTGCTATCTTTTGAAATATGTGATGAAATGAAGTGGATTTATTTTTAATATGTGGATTAAATGATGTGGATTCATTCAAATGAAGTTTTATCTTTTGAATTATGTGATGAAATGAAGACTCATTTGTAATATGTGGATTAAATGATGTTGATTCATTTAAATGAAGTGCTATCTTGTGAATTATGTGGATGAAATGATGTGGATTCATTTTTAATATGTGGATTAAATGATGTGGATTCATTTGAATGAAGTGCTATCTTTTGAATTCTATGCATGAAATAATGTGGATTAGATGAAGTGGTATCATTTGAGTTAAGTGGATTAAGTAAAGTGGTATCATTTGAGTGGATTCATTTAAATTATGTGAATTAAATGAAGTGGATTCATTCGAAGTATGTGGATTAAATGAAGTGCTATCATTTGATTTATGTGAATTCTTTTGCGGTAAAATTAGTGTTTTGCTTTTGCAGATTTGAAAGTAAAACATGAAAAGAATGCTAGATGTGAATAATGATCTTAATCATGTTGAATCTCGAAGGATTTTGTCTGACCAGAATGCTCAATTTTCACAATCACGATTGGCATTTTTATTCCATCAAGATTTAGAGCGAGAAGGATTAGAAAAAGAACCATTATGAATGAAAGAAGTCAAAAAGTTATGTCCCAATCATTTTGTTCATGGTGTTCTCTTTCGAATTAAAGGAAGGGCAAAAGAAACAACATCCTTAAAGCTTTTTGACTTACAACATAAAGGATTAGCAGAAAGTCTACTTTGATGCTTTGTGAAAATTGAGAGATCATTAACAAATAATAATTAGATAGCACTATATGTCATTCAAAAAGTTTTTGTGCAAGATATTCTTCATCGACATGTGTTGGGAAAGATGGATGGACACTCCAAGAGATTGAGTAGGTACTGCCAAAACCTGCTTTGTGCCAGCCCTCTGATGCTTTAGAGTTGATACGTAGACCTCCTTAGCTCTCCAATGACACCATAAAATGGCCTATGTACTTTGGAAATGATGTATGTAAAGATTGAGACAAAACAGATAACTTTGAATCTCAAGATCTCAAGAAAAGCTTCTATTTATGTCTTGACACCTGCTGGATCTTTTGCTCAGTATGACCAGCATAGTAGGAATTGGAAAAATTCCTTTTAGGGGTATCTAAGTAGCTTAGGAAGCTAACTATTACAAGTGGAATGATATAAAAAGACTAACTATGCTCAGAGAAATCACTTTGGCAAATTAAACTTTACCCCCGATTTTTTAGGACTATAGCAGACATTGACCAGTGATCACCTCGACGAGCTTTTCTCTGAAATGGCTGAATAGAACCTCTTCAAATTTTTACAACATGTAGACAACTTCAAGATGGGTCCAACAAGCTTCAGATCTTTGAATTTGTTGGAGAAATGACTGAGATATACTCTTCACAAGTTGACAGACTTTCAAGTAGTATGACAAAGAACTCAAAAATGACTAATGATAATATATGTATTAACGAACACTTGTATACAAACCCATTGGCATGAAGATCATTGCCTAATGGTGTAGATAGTTGTGGGCTAGATTGTAGGCCTCACACACACTCAGAATCAGTAATGAGAAGCTCGGGAATGATGAGTCTTACCTGCGACTTTTCCATGAACACTTTTATAATGATTGGGTAGAAATTTGAATTCAAATTCAAACTTTTGGCTCCCTATGATCAAGCTTCTATATCCTAGGAGATATTCCATCAATCAAAGCTAAACAATTTTCCACGAACCCTTTTGGTAGGTGTTTACAAAGATTCCAAGTCAATTTGACTTTTACATAAGAGATAAAGTGGTAATAAACCACTAGCAATAGTTCCTATGCTTCTTCACATGTGTAGGGTCTTCAATGTATCCATCAAGCCAAATGTGTAGGCTTGTGAATTACACCAACACCTCCCCCTCAAGCCAAACATTTTGGCTGTTCTTCATCTTCAAACTTCATGTATATCCTGCAATCCAATCATTGCTTTGAACCTGCAAAGTTTGGTTCCATCCAAAGCTTTAGTCAACAAATCTGCACATTGCATGTTGGTTGATACATAGGTTAGTTGAATGTCTTTGCTTAACAATTTCTCTCTCACATAATGGTAATGGACCTCTATATGTGTGGTCCTGGCATGATAGATAGGATTAGCTGCAAGGTGAAGTGAACTTGTATTATCTCCAGAGATTATTGGTGACCTAGTAGATAACCCAATTCTATATACAAAAGTTTGATCCATATGGCTTCTTGTGTGGCATTAGCCAGTTCTCTATACTCTGCCTTTGTAGAAGATAAAGCAACAGTAGGTTTCTTCTTTGAAGACCATGATATTGGCTTATCACCTACAAATGAAATGTATCCAAAGTGCTTCTCCTATCATCCTTGCATCCTGCCCAATCTGCATCTAAATAGATCTTGATATCAATGTCAGAAGTGTAAGGGAAATACAAACCATGATGTTGTGTACCCTTGAGGTACTTTAGAATTCTCTTGGCAGCCTCTAAGTGAGGTATCCTTGGCTTGTGCATAAACTGACTTAGCACACTAACTCCATATGCAATATCTATCCTTGTTAAGGTAGCATAGTTCAAGTTACCCACCATGCTTTGATAACCTGTAATATCATTAACTTCATTACCTTCATGGGCACTTAGTTTGAGATTTACCTCCATTGGGGTATTTGCAACTTTGGCATCCTGCAAATGAAACCTTTTCAACATATCCTGTATGTATTTTTTCTGAGTAATGTATATTCTTGAGTTAGTATAGACTAACTCAAGCCTAAGAAAATACTTCAATAGACCAAGATCATTGATCTTGAACTCCTTCATCATCTGGCTCTTAATTTGTCTGATTCCATTAACATCATTACCTGTAAGTATGATGTCATCAACATAAACACAAAGGTATATTACCTCTGAATTACTTCTCTTGATAAATAGAGAAGTGTATGCCTTGCTCATGACAAAACCTTGGTCTTGAAGGTATGTAGTTAACCTGTAATTCCATGCCCTAGGTGCCTGCTTCAATCCATATAAAGCATGTTTCAATTTACAAACATATGTTACCTTCTTAGGGTCCTCATAGCCAGGAGGTTGTGACATATATACCTCCTCTGAAATCCATCCATTCAAGAAAGCATTCTTGATATCTAATTGGTACATATTCCAATTTTTTGATGCAGACACACTTACCAACACTCTGATAGTTGGCATCTTGGCCACAAGAGAGAATGTCTCTTCATATTCAATGCCTTAGGTTTGTGCAAACCCTTTGGCTACCAACGTGTCTTTGTACCTATTAATTGGCCCATCAGAATTTCTTTTAAGTTTATAGATCCATCTGGATCTTATTACCTTCATGGAGTCCTTCTTTAGTACTAGTTCCCATGTGTCACTTTCCTTGAGTGCTTCAATCTCTTCATCCATAGCTTCTTTCCATTCTCTCTTGGTCATGGCTTCTTCATATGATCCTGGTTCTTCAATTGACAAATCTTTGGCAAGATAAACAGAGTGTTTAGTAAGAAGAGATGTATCATACCCATATCTGATAGGTGTTTTGCTTTCTCTTTATGATCTTCTAATTGATTGAGTTGAAGATTCAGGTATGTCTTCGAGCTTCTTCATCTTCATTTTGCCCTTGGACTTCCATGCCTTGAACTCTTCAAGGTTGATAGTGTCTTCATCTTCTGAACTTGAGTCTTCATTCTGAGTAGGTTCCTCCTTTGCAAGACTTGGAAATTCTTCTTCCAAATCATAGGGTAGTTTAACCTTCCTGCATTCATTCTCATACCAAGAATCATTTTCATCAAAGACAACATCTCTACTCACCATAAATCCCTTATTGGAAGGGTTATAAAACCTGTATCCTTTCTGATTTAGATCATATCCAATAAAAATGCACTTCTCAACCTTAGGGTCTAGCTTACCTCTTATCTGAGAAGGAATGTGTACATATGCTACACATCCAAATATCCTGCAATGGTCTAGTGAGGGTCTCTTACCATGCCATGCTTTATAGGGTGTCATCCCATCAAGGGACTTTGATGGTAACCTGTTTATGAGATAAGTGGTAGTGGAAAAACTTTCTACCCATAGATAGTTAGGTATTTTTTTTTCATTCAACATAGACCTAGCTGTCTCAACAATCAACCTATTTCTTCTCTCAGCTATCCCATTCTGTTCAGGAGAATACCTTGTGGTGATTTCTCTTTTGATGCCTCTGTTCTACAAGAAGTTTTCAAACTCATTGGAGAAGTACTCACCTCCTCCATCTGACCTTAGCCTCTTCAAATTCTTCCCTATCTGATTCTCAACAAGTGCAAGATATTTTTTAAAGCAATTAAACACCTCATCCTTGTGCTTCATGAAGTACAATACAGTCCACCTGCTATAATCATCAATAAAAGATACATAGTACCTTGATCCTGAGACTGAGGGATCTTTGCTTGGTCCCCATACATCTGTATGGACAAGCTCTAGGTAGTCTTCATGTATGTAACCTTTCCTTGAGAAGGGTAACCTGTGAGACTTCCCAAATTGACAAGCACTACATTTATAGATCATATGTTGTTTTGAAACATTGGGTATTCCAATAACACATTGATCCCTGCATATCTGTTTCAAGGTTATTTCTCCTACATGCCCTAATCTTTTGTGCCAAATCTCAAGCTCTGAAAGTGTTTGATCTTTATAGCTGTATAGTGCAATATTCTTTGTGTCTTCTAGCTCAAAAGTGAAAAGTCTACTTGATTTTTCTCCTTTAGCAATTCTCTTGAACCCATGCCTTGGATCCTCCACAAATGCTCCATATTAGTTGAATCTAACCTGCAAACCTTTCTCCACAATCTGTCCAACACTCATCAAATTTTTGGTAATGGTTGGTACATAGAGTACCCTACTCAACAAGCTATGATTTCCATCACGTCTTAACATTTCCAACTTTAACTACTGAGTGCTTAGTGTCATCACCTGTTTGGACTTGATGCTTACCTTTTGGTTCCTCAAGATCAGAGAGTAGTGCTACATTGCCAGCCACATGATTTGGGCATCCTGAGTCAATGTAGAATAGGTGGTCATCATTTGTACCTGATTTTGAAGTCATGTTCATGATCAGAAGAGAGTCATCTTGCTCCTCTGTGTAGTTGTTGTAGTCCTTTCTGGATTTGAAACCTCCTTGGTAGTTGCCATTGTAGTTGTTGTTGTAATTGTTGTTGTAATTGTTGTTGTAATTGTTGTTGTAATTGTTGTTGTAATTGTTATTGTAACCTTGGTGATGGTTGAATCTACCTCTTCACTGTGAGTATCCACCTCTTTGGTATCCTCTTCCTCTCTGATTTCTGTAATTCCTGAAACACTCATCTGTAGTATGATTTGATAAACCACAAATGTTGCAGGGTGAGGAGTTATAGGATCTCCCCCTACCTTGCTTACCTCCTCTGCCCCTTCCTCTTGATGATCTACCTCTCCCTGCATAGTTAGCTTGGGAGGTAGAGCCTTCATCTTCCACCTTCTTGCTCTTGCCTTTATCATTAGACTTTTTATCTATATATAGGGCAGAAGAGTTATTACCTTTGGATGTGTCTCCATTCTTATTGAGCTTTGCTTCATGAGTGAACAATTGTCCCATGAGAGTTGTAAGATCTGGAATTTGCATGTCCATGTAAAGGTCCATGGCAGTGGTGAAGCTTTCCCATTTGTCATCAGCCTTGATCCCATTGATCACTTGCCTTACAATCTGCTCTTCTTCAATCTCTTCTCCTATGCTTGCTCACTGATCTACTACATCTTTAATCTTGGTCACAAACTCTGAAACAACTTTCTTAGGTTGCTTCCTTAATGTGGTAAATTCAATCCACAACTGATTTTTTCTAGCCCTTGTGTTGGAAGAGAAATAAGATGACAAGGTTTCCCAAGTCTCTTGGGATGTCTTACAGTTCCTAATATGTGGCAAAAGAAAATCAGAGATGGAGTTGAGTAAATAAGACCTTGCCAATGCATCCTTAGCACACCATGTGTTGAGCTTTTCATGTTCCTCCTTTGTTGGTAATCCTCTTGTTTTGAATGAGGGCAATTCCTCATCTCCTGAGATGTATCCATAAATACTCCTTCCTTGTAGGTAGTTCTTCATCC
The DNA here is from genome assembly GCA_020310875.1 of Ceratopteris richardii. Taxonomy (NCBI): domain Eukaryota; kingdom Viridiplantae; phylum Streptophyta; class Polypodiopsida; order Polypodiales; family Pteridaceae; genus Ceratopteris; species Ceratopteris richardii. Next base: position 67,793,657 of record CM035428.1, read on the forward strand.
TTAGAGACCATGCCTCATAGTTTTTCCTGTCCAATTTATCATAAATGAAGGAAAACCATCTCCCATTTTACCTTAGTTTGCTCTGATACCATTGTTGGGAAAGATGGATGGACACTCCAAGAGATTGAGTAGGTACTACCAAAACCTGCTTTGTACCAGCCCTCTAATGCTTTATAGTTGCCAAGTAGACCTCCTTAGCTCTCCAATGACACCATAAAATGGCCTATGTACTTTGGAAATGATGTATGTAAAGATTGAGACAAAACAGATAACTTTGAATCTCAAGATCTCAAGAAAACCTTCTATTTACGTCTTGACACCTGCTGGATCTTTTGCTCAGTATGACCAGCACATTAGGAATTGGAAACATTCCTTTTAGGGGTATCTAACTAGCTTAGCAAGCTATCTATTCCAAGTGGAATGATATAAAAAGACTAACTATGCTCAGAGAAATCACTTTAGCAAATTAAACTTTACCCTCGATTTTTTAGGACTGTAGCAGACATTGACCAGTGATCACCTCGACAAGCTTTTCTCTGAACTGGCTGAATAGAACTCTTCAAATTTTGACAGCATGTAGACAACTTCAAGCTGGTTCCAACAATCTTTAGATCTTTGAATTTTGTGGAGAAATGACTAAGATATGCTCTTCACAAGTTGACAGACTTTCAAGTAGTATGATAGAGAACTCAGAAATGACTAATGATGATATATGTATAAATGAACACTTGTATAAAAACCCATTGGCATGAAGATCATTGCCTAATGGTGTAGATAGGTGTGGGCTAGAGTGTAGGCCTCACACACACTCAGAATCAGTAATGAGAAGCTCGGGAATGATGAGTCTTACCTGCGACTTTTCCATGAACACTTTTATAATGATTGGGTAGAAATTTGAATTCAAATTCAAACTTTTGGCTCCCTATGATCAAGCTCCTATATCCTAGGAGATATTCCATCAATCAAAGCTAACCAATTTTCCAAGAACCCTTTTGGTAGGTGTTTACAAAGATTCCAAGTCAATTTGACTTTTACATAAGAGATAAAGTGGTAATAAACCACTAGCAATAGATCCTATGCTTATTCACATGTGTAGGGTCTTTAGTGTATCCATCAAGCCAAATGTGTAGAACTTTGTTTAATGAAAGATAATCTACCTATATCTTTAAATAATAGATTTTAGTGTATGAATTGTGCATAAAACCCGAGTAATGCCTTCACACTTGTTTTGAATTGCGATTCTAGCACTTCAAAAATTAGATGTATTATCAGTCACTATCATAGTCACATTCTTCAAACCACCCACATGCGATATAGCATGTTCATATATCTTTACAAGAAAAGCTTAACTTTTCTCTTTAAGAGAAGTATCAACAGCTTCCAATAACAGGGTTCATTTTGGACATATAACCATGACATCAATTAGTGTCTTCTTTTGACACGTCCATCCATCCAATGCTATTGTACATCCATACATGGGTACATAATCAAGCACTGTTCGCTTTAAAATAGTGGCACTACTTTTTTTCACTTTATCTACATACTCTATTCGCATTTTATTGTAATCTGGCATGGTGAATCCTTTTCGTGCAGGTGACATCAAAGCATCTTTGAAAATACGATAACTAATAACATTGAAAGGAATCCCACATGCTAAAAATGATTGAATCCATTTAAGATGAAGTTCGAGATAATCTTGGTTTTCAAAAGCTATAGGTATTGTATTCTGTGATTTAGTATGGATGAAGCATGGTGACACATTATTAGATCCACCGTTTTTACTACATTCATCAGGTCCTTTCTTTTTTGATCCAGCTGGAGAAAATGGAGTAAATGTATCTTGATTATTCTCAAAAATAGTTTGAGATACTTGAGTAGAAATATCATGAGGATCCTTTGTTGTCATTGATGCATCTACTAGTTCTTGCTCTACACCTAGACTACTTTGAAAGTGTTGTGAACTACTCATGCTTTTGAATCTTTTTTATGTGATACCTTGAGATTTACATTTATTTGCATAACTTGCAAAGTCTACCCATATATCACGGTCTAGATTAGATCATCCTGCCACATTATTACCTGTACTAAAAAGATGCTCTTTTATTTGACGCATTTCCTACATAACGATGTCCACAACATTTGCATTGTATTGTGGAATTTATTTTACCCTCTTGATAAATAATCACATATGACCATTCTTTTCCTTTTCCCATATTGCTTGCTTTATAATAACTTTATATCTACAAAAAGACAACATAAATCAATATCAAATAAGATATACATTTCACTAAATATGTATCTTAAAATATATAAACTACTCTAAATCTCTCTTAAATTTTTGAATTTATTAATTTATGTATTTACATTTTCTATCTATTAAAGTTTTCAATCATACACATACATACTATTGTGAAGTATGAATCAATGTCAATTCAAAAAACTCATAATAGATGTTAATTCTCAATCACACACACATAAAATTACAAATATTATAATGAAGTATGAATCTATGTTGAGTCAAACATTTATCTAATTTTCAATCATACTATATACACACACATAAAATTACACATACTATTGTGAAATTAGAATCAATGTTGACTCAATCAATTACAATAGACTTTAATTCTAAATCATAAGCCACATACAATTACACATACTATTGTGAAATAAGAATCAATATTGACTCAATCAATTTCAATAGAATTTGATTCTCAATCATACACCCACATACAATTACAGATACTATTGTGAAATAAAAATTAATGTTGATTCAAACAATTACAATAGTCTTTAAATCTCAATCATACACACACATACATTTACACATACTATTGTGAATTAAAAATCAATGTTGAGTCAAAAAATCACAATAGTTTAATTCTCAATCATACACACATACATTTACACATACTATTGTGAAGTAAGAATCAATGTTGAGTCAGACAATCACAATAGATTTTAAATTCTCAATCATATGCACATACACTTACACATACTATTGTGAAGTAAGAATCAATGTTGAGTCAAACAATCACAATAGATTTTAAATTCTCAATCATATGCACATACACTTACACATACTATTGTGAAGTAAGAATCAATGTTGAGTCAAACAATCATAATAGATTTTCATTCACAATTATACACTCATATGCACATACACATGCTATCGAATGAAACTTCATTGGATCCCTTTACAATTCAAGGTTCTAAGAAGGTGTTAATAAGTCTACAAGACAAAGCCATCTAATGACCTATAAAGTTCTAGTTCACTTATTAACACATTCTCAAACCTTGATTTATAAAAAAGAAGATAAAATGTTTTCCAATAAATCCATTGGTTTTCCTATCACAGTCAAATACACACATACACATGTGCATACATAATCGCATTAGATTTTCATTCACAATCATATGACATACACACACATACACATACACATACTATTGTGAAGTAAGAATCAATATTGATTCAAACAATCACAATATAGTTTTACTCAACATCATAGACACACATACATATAATATTTTGAAGTAAGAATCAATGTTGAGTCAAACAATCACAGTACTTTTTAACACACAAAGAAATATATCTCTCTTTAGTGTTAATACTAAAATACTTAATATTTCTAACAAGATCTTATACATTGTTCTTTGTATGAAATCTTAAGGCTATAAAAAACAAAGTAACTCTTATGGAAAATGATTCAAAGTGTATTCTTTCATAACATTGTATTCGATCGAATTATTTTTTATCGAAACATTTTTCGATAAAAAGCTTTTCGATCGAAAAAGTTTTCGACCAAAAGCGCTTTCGATCGAAAAGCACCAAATTACCATGCAAAAACTATTCGGCCATGCCTGAATAAGCTGACATAGCACTAAATAATTCAGTCAAATAATATACCTAATAATAAATTCTTCTACATTAAATTCCGTAATTATTCAGGAATACAAAAATTTTCAAATAATGAATAATGCAACCGAGGATTATACACTCATTGGAGATAATCTATGCAGGCATGGGCAAGACAGATATCTGAGATTGTGTGTACATAAAAGTGAATACTTTAAGATCTTAAAAATTGCACACCAAGGTGTTGCAAGAGGATATTTTGGACCTCATTGAGTGATCAAAGAAATACTATTTTTAGGTCTTTCGTGGCTTAATCCTCATATGGATGCACATATCTATGTGCAGAGGTGGGACACATGTCAAAAAACTCAATATCGGATTCGCAAAGATGAGATGCCATTGAGACCCATGATGAGAGGACATGCATTGTCAAAGGTGGAAATAGACTTTATAGGTCCTATGAAACCCCGAGCTAAAATTTCACATGCAGAATAAATCATAGTTGTCATAGATTATCTCACCAAATGGGTAGAATTAAAAGATACTAGGAAGAATGATGGACAAACGACAACTAAGTTTTTATTTGAGGACTTCTTCACAAGATACAGTATCGGAGGGCAGAGTTGCCAAGGTATTCCAAGTGGTGTTTTCCTCAAGTGCTTCAATCTCTTCCTTCATTGCATGCTTCCATTCCGATTTTGCTTTGGCCTCTTCAAAGGATGATGGCTCCTCTTGATTTATGTCATGTGCTATGTAAATAGAATGTTTAGTTACTAATGAGGTGTCAAACCCGTACCTTTCTGGTTTTTTTCTTTCCCTTATAGATCTTCTTAAGCCATGTTGTGATGATTTTGTCTCATGTCCTAGCTCCTGCAATTTTTCTTTACCTTTAGACTTCCATGCTTTGATTTTTTCCATCTAAGTTTCTTAATCATCTTCTGAAGTATCTTGTTCTTCAATCTTTGGTTGATGTTCTCTGCCAAGCTTTGGAAAATCTTCTTCAAGGTCATATGGCAATGTGACCTTCCTGCATGAATCTTCATACCATGAATTGTTCTCATCAAAAACTACATCTCTGCTTACCAAGAATCCTTTGTTGGTAGGGTTGTATAACATGTAACCCTTTTGATGGTTGTCATATCCAATGAATACACACCTTTCTGCCTTTGGATCCATCTTGCCTCTAAACTGTGAAGGAACATGAGCAAAAGCAATGCATCCAAAAATTTTACAATGATCTAAGCTAGGTCTTCTTCCATTCCAAGCCTCATATGGAGTCATCCCATCAAGGGATTTTGAAGGAAACCTGTTAATCAAGTAAGTGGTTGTAGATGCAACCTCTGCCCATAGATAATTAGGCAAATGCTTTTCATTTAACATGGACCTTGCAGCTTCAACAATTGTCCTATTCCTCCTTTCTTCCCCTCCATTTTGCTCAGGAGTGTATCTTGTAGTTACCTCTCTTTTGATTCCTCTTTCTTGAAGAAAAGAATCAAATTCATGGGAGAAGTATTCTCCCCCTCCATCTCACCTTAGCCTTTTTAGTCATTTACCTGTTTGATTCTCCACAAGAGCCAAATATCTTTTGAAGCATGAAAAAACTTCATCTTTGTGTTTCATAAAGAATAGGATAGTCCATCTACTGCAATCATCAATAAGGAGACATAATACCTTGATCCAGATATTGAAGCATCCTTGCTAGGTCCCCATACATTTGTATGAACCAACTCCAAGAGATCTCCATGTATATAACCTTTCTTCATGAATGGTAATCTGTGAGACTTTCCAAATTGACATGCACTACACTTATAAATCATGTGTTGTTTTGACAAATTAGGGAGTCCAAGTACACTTTGGTCCCTGCAATTTTGCTTTAATGATCTTTCACCAATATGTGACATACCTCTAGTTCTGTGAGTGTTTGATTACCATAGTTGAAGAGAGCTATGTTCCTTGTGTCTTGCAATTCAAAAGTGAATAATCTACCTATTTTTTCTCCCTTTTCTATTCTTCTGAACCCTTGACTAGGGTCTTCCACATATGCTCCTCCTCTTGTGAACCTGACTTGCAATCCTTTTTCTACTATCTGTCCAACACTTATCAAATTCTTTGTAATGGTAGGGACATAGAGTACATTACTGAGTAAGTTGATGTTTCCATCAGGTCCTATGACATTTCCTATTTTCTCCACAAGGTGTCTTGTATCATCTCCTGTTTGTACCTCATGCTTGTTCCTTGGATCTTCTAAATCTAATAGATACAGGTACATGCATGTCCATGTACAAATCCATAGTTGTGGTGAATGCTTCCCACTTGTCATCTGCTTTCAGTCCATTGATGGCCTGCCTTACAATTTTCTCTTCATCTATTACCGCTCCAATGCTTCCCACCTAATCTACTATGTCCTTGAGCTTTGTGACAAAATCAGTCACATTTTGTTTGGGAGCTTTCTTGAGAGATGTGAAATCCAGCCATAGTTGATGCTTCCTAGCTTTGGTACTTGAAGAGAAGAAGGCTTCAAGTGCACCCCACACTTCCTGAGATGTCTTACAGCTTCTAATGTGAGGCAACAAAAAATCTGAGATAGATTTGAGGAGATAAGACCTTGCAAGTGCATCCTTGGGGCACCATGTGCTCAATCTTGCTTGCTCTTCTTGTGTTGGTTGACTTTTGATCCTGAAACTTGGCATAACTTCATCTCCAACCACATAACCATATAAAGTTCTACCTTGGAGATAAGCTTCCATCCTTAATAACCAAGCTGAGTAATTACCTCTATTTTTCAATTGATGAAGGAAATCCATCTGCCATCTTTGCTCTGACACCACTGTGAAGAGATCGATAGATATGTGTTTGAAGATGAAGTGGTGCTGCAAAATCCTTGATCTACACCATCCAAATGAACTCCAGGAGTATGTGCTGGGCCATTTTAGTTTGCCAATGGATGTGTTAGACACCCTATGTACCTTGTAAGATCAATCTCAAAAAGAAAGATCAAAACAGATGAGCTGGAATTAATTCAAAGGTGAAAAACTTGCTATTTTGATTCATACACATGTCTAGTGTTTTGAATAATTCTCTGAGCACAGCACCAATTAGCTTAATTCCTTTTGGGGAACTCTAAGTAGATTATAGAGCTAACTTTCAAGAGTAATATCATCAGAAATAATGAATCACACAATGAGAATGAAGTTTAACAAGTATGACATCATCCTGGTTTTCACGGGCTGCAACAGTACTTAGACCAGTGAGCAAAAAAATGATCCTAACTCATGATTAAAATATTCAATGATTATGAAAGTCTTTATGCTGATATAGACAGTATGTGAATCCAACAAGCTTTGAATCATGCAATTTGATGAAGTACACGTGGAGAACCAACTCTGACAAGTTGACTTAAAAAAAAATCAAAAATCTGCAGAGAAGTGAATATGGACAGATAGGGTTGACTTCAATGAACATAAGTCAAGATTGAGAATTCCAATAGAAATGAAATTTCTCAAGATTGAGAAATGAAATTTAGCAAGTTAAATCATTGACAATGATGCACCACACTGAGAGAAATGATCTCTGTAATCTAACTGAAAATTTTGAGAAGCATAACAGTGAATAGTAGACTCACAAAACCATGAAGATATGAACTTGTATGATCATAAATATGAATGTATATTGGTTGTAGAATACAATGAACTTATAGACATGTGTGTGCCTTGTATCCACACTTGATATAGCATATAGCTCAGCTTATGGACGCCTAAAAGTGTGACTAAACTGCCATGTATATATAGAGCATTTTGGAGCCAAGATTTGAATTTTAATCTTACTCACCTAAAAGTAGTTTCCTAATTTTTAGAGATTGATTGATTCTCCAACCTCCAAGTCAAGAATTTGTGGTGTCTCTCTCTATTTTTATCAAGTGGACTCAACCACTTTTTATTCCTTTAACTTTTACATCAAGTAAATGATCAAACAATTACAAGGGTGAGTTCACAAGTGAACTCTTAGATTTCCATACACTGTCTTCTCTTACTACTTTTCCTAAAACTCAAGCCAATACTTAGGATTGTAATGGATTTGTTCCAACATCCACTTCATCTAGGGCAACGTCTACACCTCTCCGGTTGTAGTCTAAGATTTGCATGAAATTTGGTGAGCATACTCAGGGTGTTTCAGGGTGCCGAAATCGCGATCTGAACTCGTTTTGGCCTCTGAATGCACTATCACAGCGCTTGTGCAGGCTATTTTGTCTTTTTGAGCCAAAGGTATATACCTATTTTGATTCGCCAGTATAAGCATCTCAAAGTCTGCTACAGGTTTAGCAGAACTCATGGGCAATTCTGTTCAACTTTTTGAGATACAGTCAATTTTGTGCATCAAGGTATTTTAGTCACCATCCATGGCTGAAAGCAGTGATATATTTCGTATGTTGGATATTGAGGATAAGTTGGATGGTACCAACTACCCATTGTGGGCTTATATGATGTGACATGTATTGGTTGCAAAAGAACTGTGGAACATTGTGCAGGGTGTTGAAAAACTTCCTATCACACCTGCAACTGTTACAACTACAGGTATTGAAGCTGATGCAGAAGGTGTCGAAGATGATGATATTCTGCATATTATATTCCTATTCGTGCTACGGTTTCTGATGCACCTACTGTAGAGTAGATTCATTGGGATGGCAGAGATGCTCAGGCACATGCATTGATAGCTTTTTCTGTCAAACATGCCATTATTCCTCACATTCACTCTTGCAGAACAGCTAAGGACATGCTTGGGATACACTTACCACATTGTACCGAGCTAGGAATGAGGCTCATGTTGCTTACCTCTGAAAATAGTTGGAGAGTGAGCACACAAATGAAGGTGATTCTATGGACAGTTTTCTAACAAAGATCAAAGACTTAAAGGAACAGTTGATTTCCGTTGATGAGGTTATACAAGATACCTCACTTGTGCAGATCGTTCTGAATGCTCTTCCTGATTCATATTAGAGTTTTGCTTCTACTCTTTGATTGATGATGAAAGGCAATCCAAATGCCTTGTCATTTGAGAATTTAGTCTCTGTTTTGTTGCAGGAAGATCAGTCCAAGCAGAATAGGTCCATTATGCATGTTGCATATCAAGCTTTCTTGGCTAGTCAAAAGGGAAAAGGAAAATGGAGCTCTTCTACTAGTAAGCAGAAATCTGCAAATGCTGCACATTTGAAGAACCAAGATAAAGATGAGAAAAAATCAGAAAAGCAGAAATTGTTTTGCAAGTACTCTAAAGGGAATGATCATATCATAAAGAATTGTCCAAAATTGGTTGCTAAAGAGGCAAAGAAGAAAGAGGCGAGAATGGTTATTACAGAAGCCTCTACACCAAAAACGGAGTCTGCTAATCTTGTGCAGGAAGAAGAATGGGCATTTACTACTGTTTGCAGTTTTGACCCATCTTCTCATGATCAGTGCATGTCTGCAGTAGACTTAGATGTTTGGTACTTTGACAGTGGGGCGACCAAACATATTACCTTGCAATGCAGTTTTTTCTCTTCACTCGAGCCTGCCCCTACAGGGAATACTGTTACACAACTCCTCTTATCCTGTAATGGGAGTTGGTAAGATCATTTTGACTACTGCTGATAGTAGTTCTTTCACTTTGTCAGATGCTTTGTTTGTGCCAGGGATCAAGAAAAATCTGTTATCAGTTTCTGCATTAGCCAAGATTGGCCTGGTTATGAAATTTGTTGATGACAGATGTATAGTTCATGATCTGTGAAATGGCGATGTGACTATTGCTTCTGGCATTCTATGTCGTGGGTTGTATAAGCTCATAGACTATAAAAGATCTGTAAATGATTTGGCATGTGCAGTACATGATTCTTAGGCTATGTCAGATGCAAAGCTTTGGGATGCATGCTTTGGTCATCTTAATTTTGCTAGCTTGCTACGCCTGTAGAAATCTGAAATGGTGTCCTCTTTGCTCAAACTTGAGGCACCCAGAAAACATGTTTGTGAAGGCTATATTTTGGGCAAAATGCAGCGTTCCCCCTTTCCAAAAGATGGTTCAGTTCGGGCTACTCAGAGATTGTAGCTTGTACATAGTGATGTATGTGGTCCTATGCAGACACCTTCTTTTGGAAATTATCTTTACTTTGTGACTTTCATCGATGATTTTTCCAGGCATGCATGGGTAAATCCATTCAAGGAAAAGTCCGAAGTGTTCATGTGCTTCAAAGAGTTTTTGGTTTTGGTTGAAAACATGTCAGCATGTAAATCGGGCACCCTCCATTCTGATCGGGGGGGGAATATATGTCTTCTGATTTTAATGCATTTTTGGCTGAATGTGGGATAAAACACCAGTGTACAGTGCCGTATACACCTCAACAGAATGGAGTTGCTGAACAAAAGAATAGGTCACTCATGGAGATGGCGAGGTGTATGGTCAAGAGTTAGGCTTTACCACATAATTTCTAGCTTGAAGTTGTCATGTGTGTAGCATATGTACTTAATAAGTGTCCCACTAAAGCACTGCAATCTATCACTCCATATGACGCTTGGCATGATTGCAAACCATCTGTTGCACATCTACGTGTTTTTGGTTGTTCGGCATATGCATTAGTGCCTGAACAACATCGCAAAAAATTGGATGATAAATATTTTTTTGGGTACAGTTCTGAAAGTAAAGGCTATCGTCTGTATCATCCACAGACTAAATGCATTCAAGTTAGTTGTGATGTTGTTTTTGAAAGATGTTATTCAGCCATTACTTTCATGTACTAAGGAGACATATGTTAGTTCTAAAGACATGTATGATACTTTGCTGCCTCTTTTTACAGGTGGACAGTCTAGTGCTGGTCCTAATGAGGCAACTTCTTAGCCTTTGCAGGTTTCATGTGATGATGCAGATCATCCCATTTCTGATGCAGATTTACATGATGCACTTGTTGATGAGAGAGCTGACATTGAGGAGGCAAAAACTATGCCAAAATGGTTGGTGCAAACTTTGCTTGAAAGCAAATTAGATGCACCTCTATCATATGGTACTCGATCAGGCTCTCATAGTGCCTCTTTTGCATCAGATTGCTATGCTATGGCTGCATCTAGTCTCTGTGATGAGAATGAGCCTATTTCATTTGATGAAGCACAAAATTCTGAAAATTGGATGGCTGCTATGCAATCTGAATATGATGCTATAATGAAGAATGGTACTTGGTCTTCATGGGACTTGCCTCCTGGCAAGAAGGCCATTGGCACTAAGTGGGTTTACAAGTTGAAGCGTAAGCCCGATGGAACAGTTGATAGGTATAAGGCTAGGCTTGTTGCAAAGGGTTATGCACAAGAAAGAGGCATTGATTTTGATGAGACCTTTGCACCTACATGCCATATGACTATTGTTTGGAGCATCTATGCACTTGCAACCCATCATGGTTGGAATGTACATCACTTGGACATTAAAACTTCATTTCTAAATTGTGACTTGCATGAAGAAGTGTATGTTTTTCAACCACGTGGCTTTGTGCAGAAAGGGCATGAAAACCAGGTGTGTAGGTTAAAGAAGGCATTATATGGTTTAAAGCAAGCACCATGTGCTTGGTATGAGAAGATACATGCCTATCTGATTGCACATGGTTTTGAGAAAAGTGCAACTGCAAGAACCTTATATGTTAAGCGTGCTAATGATGTGCTTCTGATCATTGTTGTCTATGTTGACGACATGCTGCTCATTGGTCCTATTGAGAAGCATATTGCTGATTTTAAGGCTGATTTGCATGCCTTATTTGAGATTTTTGATTTGGAGCATTTGCATCACTATTTGGGCATTCAGTTTATGCAACTTGACGGTCGAATGGCTTTGTGTCAAACGAAATATATTGAAACATTATTGAAGCATTTTGGCCTTGAAGATTGTAATCCTATTACCACTCCTATGGAGACAGGTTTACGATTGAGTCTTCATGATGCTTGAGATGCATTTGATGTTGTCCTCTATCAGCAGGCTGTTGGATGCCTGATTTACTTGTGCATTACTCGGCCAGATATTCAGTTTGCTATCTCATAGATGAGCAGGTTTATGCATTGCCCAGGTGTCAAGCATTGGTAGCCGGTTAAGCGCATCTTTTGTTACTTAAGTGGTACTCGGCTACTTGGATTGTTTTATCCCAAGGGGGGATCACTACCGCTAGATTTGCATGCTTTTTTTGACTCGGACTGGGTTGGTTGCTATGACACTCGTGTGTCCACTAGTGGCTTTTGCTTCATGCTTGGTAGCTCATGTATATCTTGGTTGAGCAAGAAGCAGCCTACCGTGGCCACTTCTTGTTGTGAGGCTAAGTATAGGGCAGCTTTCAAAGCTATTGTTGAGTGGGTGTGGCTCAGACGCCTTATGGCTGATTTGGGTGTTGGTCAGACTTCTGCCACCACCATCTTCACTGACAGTCAGAGCACATTGGCAGTTGCGAGGAACCCTTTGTTCCATGCTCGCACTAAGCACATTGAGGGTGCATTATCATTATGTCACGGAGAGGTTCTCTGCTGGGGAGGTGAGCTTGGCATATGTGCCCATGCAGGAGAACATTGCAGACCTTTTCACGAAGGCTCTACCTAGGGAGAAGATTGAAGCTTTCCGCAAAGCTTTGGGCTTGCTTCCTTTTGTGGAGTGATTTCCACATAGCTTGGCACTTCCTTATACATGAGTGCCAGCTACTTGTTCACCACATCACTCCTAGGGGGGTTTGTTGATATATTTAGGTAGTGATGTGTGTGAACACTCTAGGACCACCGGGGCACTTTTTTCCCTCATTAGGAGGTTTTTTTCCCCTGGCTTGTATATACGCCTATTTCCCTAATGGGCTACTTATCTTTGTACATTCTCTAGTAATACATTTAGTATTGTGTGTTGTTCTCCAAGCTTCTTCTTCTTCCTTGTGTTGTTTGTGTGCTTCTGTCTAACTCCAACAATTAAATGGGTTTAAGTCAAAACACAACAATGGTTTAAGGTTTAATAGACTTTTTACAAAGAATTATACAAGTTTTAAAGAGTCATGCTAGGTCAAAACACACATAAAAGTATAAAGGAAATCCTTTGGTCACACAGTTAATTGAATCAATGAGATACTTGAACTAGTTTTCAACTCAATCCATCTTTCTACAGTCAAAACATCAAATCTCTATCACAAAAGTAAAGAAACAATTTGGAAAAAAATTCTTGATACATAATCCCCGAAGGATTTCATCCCGACAATAGTATGCCTAAACAATTGGTTAGTAATAGAGGAACGCACTTCTTGAACAACATCATTGAATAACTTTTATAAAATTTCATGGACATTCACAAGAAGTTAGCACCCTATCATTTACAATCAAATGGACAGGCCGAAAGTACAAATAAAATCATGTTCAATGTATTGTTTAGGCTTATCAATAAAAAAAAAATTGATTGCTACAAATAGCTTCATCATGTTGTTTGGACATATCAAGTGGCTTATAAAATGGTACTCAATGCTACTCCCTTTCATATGTTTTTTGGAAAAAATGTTGTGCTCCCTATAGATTTCTTGGTATCCATACTCAGGGTTGCACAAGAGCATCAATGGAAAGGCCATGAGCTATCATCCAGGATCATGCATTTAGAATGCCTAGATGAAACTAGATTGAGAGCATTAGCACGGATATATGCAACAAAGAAAAGATAGAAAGCCTATTTCGATGCACACATGAACGAAAAAGGATTGAAAACCAATTATTTAGTTTTGTTGTACACATTAAACAACATGCATGAAAATTAGAGAAATGTGGTTATGGACTCATGATCATTAGTAGGATATCTACTAGAGGAGTTGTTCGATTAGCCACTTTAGAAGGAGATTTTCTACCAAATTACATCACTGGATGTCAATCAAACTCTATCAAGAGCCTTTGACAAAAGATGTGCTTAAATGACTCAACTTGGCTAAGACATGAAAAGATGAAGAGAAAAGGATACGAGAAAAAGTGCATGCAAAAGCCTTAAAATGCATGAAGAGAATGAAATTAAGAAGACAAGGATTATACTAGCCAAGGAACAATAATGATCTTCCCCACTTTGAAGCCCATAAATATCACATGGCTATGTTCCATACTAAGAGGACCCATTCATTTCAACTGAACTAGGAGGAGGCATAATGTCCAAGAAAATTCGAGCACTGATTGATTCAAAAGAAGCAACTACTATTGCAATATGGTATTCTAGACATCAAGATATGAATTTACAAATGAATCCTATTGGGGCTTACCTTGTAGGATTAGGAGGTGTGGAAACCCCTTCCATGGCCGATGTGGAACTTCCCATCTCCATTCAAGAGGTCCCTATGATGGTAAAGTTGCTAGTATGCCATGATGAAGATCTCATTAAGTTTCTCATCTTGGATCAAGACTAGATCTATGATCACACAATCAACTTAAACTTAATAAGTCAACTTCTTTAGGTTTGGATACGCAAACAACATCTCACAATAGAATTAGAAAATAGCATGGTTAGTGATTTAGATCCCACATAGGCTCTTATTTCTTTTAAGTCTAATCTTGAAGAAAAAGATGATGCATGTATCCCAAGCTCTCTGGTGCAAAAGAATTCAAACATTGAAGAAGAGGCTCAAGAGTGGGTGGAACTCCTTTTCTATTCCAAAGTCAACATTGTATCATCAGCTCAAACAAAGAGGCATGCAAAGCAATAGTAGCCAACTAATGAACCCAAAAGACTAACACAACCATGGAGAAAATTGATTCCATGAAGAAAGAAAATTTGGGCACAAAAGGGTGAGCAATCAATTTCTCTCGTGCTATGAAAGTCACTGCCTGAGAAGCAGACAAGAAAGCCATGAAGAAGATCATCAAAACAAAGAGGAAACCCATCTCAAAGAGTACTCCAAATTTTCATACCAAAGCAGTTGATGAAGGCTAACCACAATAATGCACAAATTTGGGTGCCTAAGACCTGCTTGAGAGCTCAAATCTCTTCACATAAGCTTTTAGGTTCTAGTCTTTTCAAGTCTATCCCAACCCCCTAGAAATATACTTTCAAAGTTTTTGCAATTGAGTCACCATGTAAAGTACTTCCTAGAATAACTTGGAAATTCCATCCATCTTTCCCAACAAAGAGCTCCATTTTCCTTTGCCCTTCTGACTAGCCAAGAAAGCTTGATTTGCAACACACATAATGGACCTGTTCTGCCTGGATTGATCCTCTTGCAATAGAACAGAGACTAACTCCTCAAATGATAAGCCATTTGGATTGTCTTTCATCATCAACCGAAGAGTAGAAGCAAAACTATGATATGAATCAGGAAGACAATTTAGAATGGTCTACACAAGTGAGCTATCTAGTATAACCTCATCAGCAGAAATCAACTATTCCTTCAAGTCTTTGATCTTTGTTAGAAAACTATCCATAGAATCACCTTCATTCATGTGCTCACTCTTGGACATATTCTGCAAGAGTGAATGTGAGGAATTATGGCACATTTCAGAGACAAAGCTAGCAATGCATGTGCCTGGGCATCTCTGCCATCCCAACAACTTTGCTCTGCAGTAGGTGCACTAGAAACCATAGTATGAACAAGAATATGTAGAATATCATCATCTTCGAACCTTCTGCATCAGCGTCAGTACCTGCAATTGTGATAGTTGCAGTGTGATAGGACGTTTTTCAACACCCTACACAATGTTCCACAGTTTTTTTGCAACCAATACATGTCCCATCATATAAGCCCACAATGGGTAGTTGGTACCATCCAACTTATCCTCAACAACCAACATATGAAATACATCACTGCTTTCAGCCATGGTCGGTGACTAAAATACCTTGATGCAAAAAATTGACTGTATCTCAAAAAGTTGAACAGAACTATGGAGACGAGTTTTGCTAAACCTGTAATAGACTTCGAGACGCTTATATTGGCGAACCAAAACTCGTATATACCTTTGGCACAAAAAGATGGAATAGCCTGCACAAACACTGCGATAGTGCATTTGGAGGTCGAAACGAGCTCAGATCGCGATTTCCGCACCACACATCAAAGTTGTTTTGATCTCGAAAACACGCTAAGTATGCTCACCAAAATTCATGTGATTCTGAGACTACAACAAGAGAGGTTTCGATGATGCACTAGATGAAGAAGCGATCTACTTTGATACCAATTGTTGGAGTTAGACATCTACGGTAGCACACGAACAACACAAGGAAGAAGAAGAAGCTTGGAGCTCAACACACAATACTGAATGTATTACCACTAGAATGTACAAAGATAAATAGCCCGTTAGGGCAATAGGCGTACATACAAGTTGGGGGAAGAAACCTCCTAAAGAGGGAAAAAAGTGCCCACATACACATGCATACACACATACAGACACATGTACACACACATTCACACACATATATGCATACACACACATACACATACATGCATACATATTGCATATGCATATGCATACATACATACTTACATGCATACATAATGCACATGCTTACATACACATACATAATGCATACACACACATACACACATATGCATACATAATGCATATGCATAGATAATGCATATGCATAGATAATGCATATGCATATGTATACATACATACTTATATGCATACATAATGCACATGCTTACATACACATACATAATGCATACACACATACACACATACACACATAATGATGCATACACACACATACATATGCATACACACACATATGCATACATACATGCATACACATACACACACATAGATACATACATACACATAAACACATACACACTCATAGACACACACACATACACATAGACACACACACATACACACACACATACACACACACATACACATATAGACACATACACACGTAATGATGCATACACACATACACATGCATACATGGACACACATAATGATGCATACACACACATACATGTGCATACACACACATATGCATACATACATGCATACACATACACACATACACACATACACACACATAGATACATACATACACATAAACACATACACATTCATAGACACACACACATACACATAGACACACACACACATATACACACACATACACACATAGACACATACACATGTAATGATGCATACACACATACACATGCATACATAGACACACATAATGATGCATACACACACATACATATGCATACACACACATATGCATACATACATGCATACACATACACACATAGACACATACACACACATAGATACATACATACACATAAACACATACACACTCATAGACACACACACATACACATAGATACACACACACATATACACACACATACTGTTGGGAGAGATAGTTGGATGCACTCAGAAAATTGAGTTGGTACTGCTAATCCTGCTTTGCACCAGCCCTCTTTGATCCTTTTCTCCAATTCTACTTCTTGATAACGCGACGAAGACAGTGCCTTGCGGAAACCGCCACGCCAAGAAGAACTAAGTTAGAGTGATTCAGAAATTCTCTGTAATCAATCAATAGCTTAGAATGTGCTCTAACTTTAATGGAAAAATTTCACCGAAATTTCACCGGACTGCCACTGGACTGACACCGTAATCGTACCGGAATTATATCGGAATGAACTTCAATTCTGTTTATAATTACTTCAAGTGAACATACATGAAGTAAGGAAGTGACACGTGAACTTTCTTAACTTACTGAACTCTTACTGAAGTTTAAGAAAAAAACTCCTCTAGTTCAGACAGCCTCTTTCCGGTCAAACTTTGTACTGTGTGTAGATATCTTTTTCACCGGAAAGATTGATCAACTAAAAGTAGAGATGTTTAGCTATAGAGTAAGCTATCTCTCATACAAAGCTTCGCATTACTCTGCGAGATCTACTTCGTTCTTCTACCGGAAATTACTCGTTTACTGTAAGAACTGCAACAGTAAGCACTTCGACCACGATTTCTTGAAATTGGCTGAACCAAGTTGCTTCAAACTTTGTATGCTTGAGGTATGCTTTGAGCTGAATCTATCAAGCTTTGAATCACTTGATTTAGTTCAGTAGGCACTGAGATATGTCTCTTTGAAGTTGACAGTAGTTGAAGTGGTACACTCAGAGAATAACAGAGATGATAAATGTAAATATTTGTATTAGATCATGTAAATGTACATTCCCATTGGCATGATAAACATAGCTCAATGGTACTCAGAGGTGTAGGCTATAGAGTAGACCTCACGTACTCAATGATTGATACAAAAATGCCTCGGAATAAGTGCTCCTCTCTGTTTCGCGACTTTTAACTTGTAGTTTTTATAGGAGTTGAGTGAGAGCTTGAATTAGAATTCAAATCAATCTCCTAAAATCTTTCACCTAAAAAAGGTTTGATTGAGATATTCTCTCAATCAATCAACAACCTTTTCCGTGACTTTCAATCAATTAGGCGTGATTGCATAATGCGCCAAGTTATATAGACTTTTACAATGAGTAAAAGAGTAATAACTCATAAGCTAGTGTTCCTATGCTCCTTGCTTCATGTAGAGTCTTCAAAGTAGATGTCCAAGCCAAATGTGAAGGCTTGACTTGTACCAACAGCTCCCCCTCAAGCCAAACATTTTGGCTCAAGTCTTCATCTTCATTCTTCAATCACATCCTGTAATCCAATCATGGATTTAAATCTGCATAACTTGTTTCCATCCAAAGCTTTAGTGAGTAAATCTGCACATTGCATATTTGTGGACACATAAGTCAGCTGAATGTCTTTACTAAGCAACTTCTCTCTCACATAGTGGTAATGAACCTCTATGTGTTTTGTTCTAGCATGATATATTGGATTTGCTGCAAGGTGAAGAGAACTTGTATTATCTCCAAAGATAATTGGTTGTCTTGTATATAAGCCTAACTTTGTATACAAAAGCTTCAACCAGATAGCTTCTTGAGTAGCATTGGCTAGCCCTCTATACTCTGCTTCAGTAGATGACAAAGCTACTGTAGGTTGTTTCTTGGCTGACCAAGAAATAGGTTTATCACCTGCAAAACATATGTATCCTGATGTGCTTCTCCTGTCATCCTTGCATCCTGCCCAATCTGCATCTGAATACACTTTAATATCAATGTCTGATGTATAAGGAAAGTACAAACCATGGTTCTGAGTTCCCTTTAGATACTTCAAGATCTTCTTTGCTGCCTCTAGGTGAGGTACCCTTGGTTTATGCATGAATTGGCTTAGCACACTAACTCCATATGCTATGTCAATTCTTGTCAAGGTAGCATAATTCAAACTACCTACCATACTTTGATATCCTGTGATGTCTTGGACTTCTTCCCCTTCATGAGCACTTAGCTTTAGGTTGACCTCCATTAGAGTAGTTGAGACTTTAGCATCCTGCAAGCCAAACTTCTTGACCATATCCTGTACATACTTCTTTTGAGTGATATATATACCTGAGTTGGTGTAGACTAACTCAAGTCCTAAGAAGTACTTTAATAATCCAAGATCATTGATCTTGAACTCTTTCATCATCTGTTCTTTGATGTGTCTAATCCCATTGACATCATTACCTGTAATGATGATGTCATCAACATAAACACACAAGTATATTACCTCTGTACTACTTCTCTTTACGAATAGAGAAGTGTCAGCTTTGCTCATCACAAATCCTTGATCTTGGAGATAGGTTGTCAACCTGTAATTCCATGCTCTAGGTGCCTGCTTTAAACCATATAGAGCCTTCTTCAATTTACAAACATAATTATCCTTCTTGGGATCTTCATAGCCAGGTGGTTGTGACATGTAGACTTCTTCAGATATCCATCCATTCAAGAAAGCATTCTTGACATCTAATTGGTACATGTTCCAATTCTTGGATGCACCTACACTCACCAATATTCTGATTGTTGGCATTTTAGCCACAGGAGAAAATGTCTCCTCATAGTCAATGCCTTGGGTTTGTGCAAAACCCTTGGCTACCAACCTAGCTTTGTACCTGTTGATTGTTCCATCAGAGTTTCTCTTTAGCTTGTAGATCCATCTGGATCCTATCACCTTCATAGAGTCCTTCTTGGGTATCAAGTCCCATGTGTCACTCTCCTTGAGAGCTTCTATTTCTTCATCCATAGCTTCTTTCCATTCTGTCTTTGTGATTGCCTCCTCATATGTACCTGGTTCTTCATTCAACAAATCCTTTGCAAGATATACAGAATGCTTAGTTACAAGAGAAGTGTCATACCCATATCTGATAGGCTTCTTACTTTCTCTCTGAGATCTCCTCATTGCTTGAGTTGAGGATTCTGGTATATCCTCTAGCTTCTTCATTTTCATCTTTCCTTTGGACTTCCATGCTTTGAATTCCTCAAGATTAATTGTATCATCATCATCTGAGCTTGAGTCTTCTTTCTGGATTGGTTCCTCCTTGGTGAGCTTTGGGAAGTCTTCTTCCATGTCATAAGGTAGACTAACCTTCCTGCATTCATTCTCATACCATGAGTCATTCTCATCAAAGATGACATCTCTGCTTACCTTGAAACCTTTGTTTGAGGGGTTGTAGAATCTGTACCCTTTCTGGTTCAAGTCATAACCAATTAAGATACATTTTTCAGCTTTAGGGTCTAGCTTTCCCCTTACCTGTGAGGGAATATGCACATATGCAATACAACCAAAGATTTTGCAATGATCTAATGATGGTCTCTTACCATGCCAAGCTTCATAAGGTGTCATGCCATCAAGAGACTTTGATGGCAACCTGTTGATGAGATAGGTGGCAGTAGATACACTCTCTGCCCAAACATAATTTGGCAACTTCTTTTCATTAAGCATAGACCTTGCTGTTTCTACAATGAGTCTATTTCTTCTTTCAGCTACCCCATTTTGTTCAGGTGAGTACCTTGTGGTTATCTCCCTTTTGATGCCTCTTTCCTGCAAGAAATCTTCAAACTCATTTGAGAAGTATTCTCCTCCACCATCTGACCTTAGCCTTTTCAAGCTTCTTCCTGTTTGGTTTTCAACAAGTGCAAGATACCTCTTGAAACAATTAAACACTTCATCTTTATGCTTCATAAAGTATAAGATAGTCCATCTGCTATAATCATCAATGAAAGCCACATAGTACCTTGATCCTGAAATAGAAGGGTCCTTACTAGGTCCCCAAACATCTGTGTGTACCAAGACTAAGTAGTCTTCATGCATGAAACCTTTCTTTGAATAGGGCAACCTGTGAGACTTACCAAACTGACAAGCACTACACTTGTAAATCATATGTTGCTTGGATACATTAGGTATCCCAAGCACACATTGATCCCTGCACATTTGCTTTAGGGTTCTTTCACCTATGTGACCTAACCTCTTGTGCCATATTTCTAACTCTGAAAGTGTTTGATCCTTGTAATTGTATAAAGCAATGTTTTTTGTGTCTTCTAGCTCAAAAGTAAACAATCTACCTGATTTCTCTCCCTTGGCTATCTTTTTGAATCCATGTCTTGGATCTTCCACATATGCTCCATGTTGAGTGAATCTGACCTGCAAACCTTTTTCCACAATCTGACCAACACTCATTAGATTTTTGGTGATGGTTGGTACATAGAGTACCCTGCTCAATAGGTTCTGGTTACCATCACATGTCTTTACATTTCCAATCTTTATGACAGAATGTTTAGTATCATCACCTGTTTGTATCTGATGTTTGCCCTTGGGTTCTTCCAAATCAGAGAGTAGTGCCACATTACCAGCTACATGGTTAGAACACCCTGAATCAATATAAAATAAATGATCATCATTTGTACCTGCCTTGGAGGTCATATTCATGATCAATAGGGAGTCATCTTGCTCCTCTGTGTAGTTGTTGTAATCCCTTCTATTTCTGAATCCACCTTGGTAGTTACTATTGTGGTTTTGGTTGTAATTGTTGTTGTACTGATTGTTGTATCCATTGTAGCCTTGGTGATGGTTGAATCTGCCTCTACCTTGAGAGTATCCACCTCTTTGATAGCCTCTTCCTCTCTGATTCTTGTAGTTCTTGTAGCATTCATCTGTGGTATGATTGGACAATCCACAAATGTTGCATGGTGATGAGTTGTAGGGTCTCCCCCTACCTGACTTACCTCCTCTGCCTCTTCCTCTTGAAGATCTACCTCTCCCTGTATAGTTTGCTTGGGAGGTAGAGCCTTCTTCATCAACCTTCTTATTTTTACCTTTATCTTTAACCTTCTTATCAGTATATAGAGCAGAGGAGTTGTTACCTTTTGATTGATCTCCTGCCTTTGTAAACTTTGCTTCATGTGTGAAAAGTTGGCCCATAAGTGTTGTGAGATCTGGGGTATGCATGTCCATGTAGAGTTCCATTGCAGTGGTGAAACTTTCCCACTTATCATCTGCCTTGAGTCCATTTGTTACTTGTCTGACTATTTGCTCCTCTTCAATCTCCTCTCCAATGCTTGCTAATTGGTCTGCCACATCTTTAATCTTGGTCACATACTCTGAGACTGATTGCTTGGGCTGCTTCCTAAGGGTTGTGAATTCAATCCACAATTGATTCTTCCTGGCCCTTGTGTTGGAAGAGAAATATGTTGACAAGATTTCCCAAGTCTCTTGGGAAGTCTTACAGTTCCTTATATGAGGTAAAAGGAAATCAGATATAGAGTTAAGAAGGTAAGACCTTGCCAAAGCATCCTTTGCACACCATTGGTTGAGCCTCTCTTGTTCATCCTTGGTGGGTAGTCCTCTAGCTTTGAATGAGGGCAATTCCTCATCTCCTGATATGTATCCATATAAGCTTCTTCCTTGTAGATAGGTCTTCATCCTTAGAGACCAAGCTTGGTAATTGTTCCTGTCCAATTTGTCAATGAATGAAGGAAAACCATCTCCCATGTTACCTTATTTGCTCTGATACCACTGTTGGGAGAGATAGTTGGATGCACTCAGAAAATTGAGTTGGTACTGCTAATCCTGCTTTGCACCAGCCCTCTTTGATCCTTTTCTCCAATTCTACTTCTTGATAACGCGACGAAGACAGTGCCTTGCGGAAACCGCCACGCCAAGAAGAACTAAGTTAGAGTGATTCAGAAATTCTCTGTAATCAATCAATAGCTTAGAATGTGCTCTAACTTTACTGGAAAAATTTCACCGAAATTTCACCGGACTGCCACTGGACTGACACCGTAATCGTACCGGAATTATACCGGAATGAACTTCAATTCTGTTTATAATTACTTCAAGTGAACATACATGAAGTAAGGAAGTGACACGTGAACTTTCTTAACTTACTGAACTCTTACTGAAGTTTAAGAAAAAAACTCCTCTAGTTCAGACAGCCTCTTTCCGGTCAAACTTTGTACTGTGTGTAGATATCTTTTTCACCGGAAAGATTGATCAACTAAAAGTAGAGATGTTTAGCTATAGAGTAAGCTATCTCTCATACAAAGCTTCGCATTACTCTGCGAAATCTACTTCGTTCTTCTACCGGAAATTACTCGTTTACTGTAAGAACTGCAACAGTAAGCACTTCGACCACGATTTCTTGAAATTGGCTGAACCAAGTTGCTTCAAACTTTGTATGCTTGAGGTATGCTTTGAGCTGAATCTATCAAGCTTTGAATCACTTGATTTAGTTCAGTAGGCACTGAGATATGTCTCTTTGAAGTTGACAGTAGTTGAAGTGGTACACTCAGAGAATAACAGAGATGATAAATGTAAATATTTGTATTAGATCATGTAAATGTACATTCCCATTGGCATGATAAACATAGCTCAATGGTACTCAAAGGTGTAGGCTATAGAGTAGACCTCACGCACTCAATGATTGATACAGAAATGCCTCAGAATAAGTGCTCCTCTCTGTTTCGCGACTTTTAACTTGTAGTTTTTATAGGAGTTGAGTGAGAGCTTGAATTAGAATTCAAATCAATCTCCTAAAATCTTTCACCTAAAAAAGGTTTGATTGAGATATTCTCTCAATCAATCAACAACCTTTTCCGCGACTTTCAATCAATTAGGCGTGATTGCATAATGCGCCAAGTTATATAGACTTTTACAATGATTAAAAGAGTAATAACTCATAAGCTAGTGTTCCTATGCTCCTTGCTTCATGTAGAGTCTTCAAAGTAGATGTCCAAGCCAAATGTGAAGGCTTGACTTGTACCAACACATACACACATAGACACATACACACATAATGATGCATACACACATACACATGCATACATAGACACACATAATGATACACACACATACATATGCATACACACACATATGCATACATACATGCATACACATACACACATAGACACATACACACACATAGATACATACATATACATAAACACATACACACTCATAGACACACACATACACATAGACAACACACACATATACATACACACATACACACATAGACACATACACACATAATGATGCATACACACACATACACATGCATACACACATATGCATACATACATGCATGCACATACACACATAGACACATACACACACATAGATACATACATACACATAAACACATACACACTCATAGACACACACACATACACATAGACACACACACACATACACACACACAAACACACATAGACACTTACACGCATAATGATGCATACACACACATACACATGCATACACACATACAAACACATATACACACACACATACACACACACATATATGCATATATGCATACATACACACATATATGCATACACACACATAGAGAGACATACTCACACATACACATACATGCATATATATACATACATAATGCATATGCATATGCATACATACATACATGCATACATACACACACACATATACACATACATACACACACACATATACACACACATACACACATAGACACATAATGATGCATACACACACATACACATGCATACACACATACACACATATACACGCACATACATACACACACACACATTCATACATACACATACTTAATGCATACACACTTACATATGTACACGTATATATATTGATTTCTAACTGTTGGGGGATTCTTGGACGAGAAGGAGTTTGAGGGTTTGTAGGAGAAAAAGGAAAGAATAAAGAAAGAAATGAGCTGGGAAACTTCACAGAGGAAATAACCTTGGAAGCTTTTGTAGAAGCACACCTTGGAATCTTGAGTTTGATTAAAGTAAAACAATTACAATATTTGAGCACAATCCGAGTCAATACTTCTGTGCGCACCACAGAGGGTGCTTAATTACAAAATACCAATTATCCCAAAGTCTTCTTGCAGTCGGCCTCCTCTGCACCAGTCCTCTACTTGCTTCAAGCTTATCCTTGTGCACACCTTGCACCAAGCTTCCACCAAGATGAGGAATGAGTATCTTCTGTCGGCATGCACACTGCACAGAGACCTTGAGGTCCTTGGGGTCTAGCTTCGCACTCTCTGCCTTCTTCCTTAGCCACCTCTCTTGCACTCTTCACTTTCACCTCTCTGTCGTACCCTGGTGTGTCTCTTACTTCTCTCTCTTTCTTACCTCTAATGTGTCACCAAGAATAGCCTTTGTCTTTCTTTGTTGATTGTGCCGGTTCCGTGCACTCTAACTGTAATACAATCTTGATGCCCTTTCAATGTCCCAAGATTGTCTTTTTAACTAGCAGCCAACGACTCACTACCTTGTCATGTAGTGACTTTAGACTTAAATCAAAATTTTGATTGGGCGGCCATATTTCCCCATGTGCGTACAGCCGCTTCACATGCCTTTATTTTTTTCCTTTTACTTCGTCACTTTTGCCCCAAAGAGGGGCTCACCTGGACCCGATTACTTTGAACACCCTTTGACCTTAAGGGAATTAGCAAAAATACTTCTGCAATACCTCTTATCTGTGAACAATTAAAGACCTTATATATGAACAATTGAAGGTGCACTACCTGTGCACTTTGACCCTGGAAGTTTGATACTTTACTCTTGCCTATGCATAGCTGTGACCTTGACTTTGCTAGTTTCAACCAATTAGGGCTCAACAGATGCCCACCTCCTAATGTTCTCTCCGTCCCGGAGAGACAGCAGGACATGATACAGAGGGGAACAGCAACTCAAGTGGAACAGCAGAAGAAACATAGAGGGAACGTAGGCATGAAAATAGATAAGGATTGACTTTATTGATTAAGGAAGAAAACCCGAATAATCCCGCTACAAAAATTTATTTATCCCTGATGAGACAAAATCAGAAGGATGAGAGTTTTATTGCACATCTATAAGTGAAACCGAAGTCAATAGCAAGGAATGGAGAAGTTGGCTTGCAAATTATTGAGAGGGTGGATTGATGCCGGCATCGGATGGTTGTGGAGAGGAGGGCAGGGGAGAAGAAGCCTACTCAATCATATGCTGGAGAGAACTAAGGCACTGCCTAAGGTGGTCCCGTTCGCGTTTGATCCGCCGGCACGCAGCATTATCACATAACCCTAAAGAAGAGCGATTTTGAAGATCGGATAAGGCCTTTAATGCGGATTCGGCCATATCACGGTATTTGTCGCGCTCATCTTTGAGTAAGCGGGATGTTTCATTGAGGGATTGCCATTGAGAGTGAGCTATTCGATTGATGTTGTCTATGGTATTAATGTATTGCTGATGAATAGAAGCGGCTGCTGATACAGAATCCAAGGACACTTTGGAGGCATGAGCACTGCCAGAAGCAGCTGCACTGGCATCACGGAGCAAATGCAAAAAGGAAGGGGCGGAAGGGATATCAATTGGAGGGGAGGGTGCAACAGGTGGATTGGGATGATGGAGAGGAGATGCCGGCAGAGGGGGTCGCGGGAATGGAACTGCAGTGGGCGGAGCGGGTGCGGAAGGAGGAGGACGAGGTGGTGTACAGGTTGGGTAGTGGGTGTTTAGCTGCGTTTGAACGAGCGGCCGGAAAGTTGCTGTGGAAGAAGGGCCAGGTGCCGGAGCAGGATCAGGGGAAGGAATAGGCGCGATATCCGGAGAGGAGGAAACGATATGCGGAGAAGAGTGTAGAGGGGGGGAAGTGCGATCAGGGGGAGCGGATAGCGGTGTGGAAACGGAGGCTGAGTCGGTGGAGATTGGAGGAGAGGGGGGAGGATTGGAAGTGGAAGGTAAGTTGGGCTGCGACGGAAGTAGAGGGGGATGAGGGTCAGAGCGCGATGGGATGTGGTAAAGCCAAGCAAGGAATGGACCAGAATATATGGAGAATGTGCGAGAACCTCTGGAGACAGCTTCACGAAGTCGACGAAAGCGCAAATTTAAGGAACCATAGATGAGGGCGGCGTAAGGGTATGGGCGGCTATGTAGGAAGCAAAAAAGCGGATCAGCAATGCGAATATCAGACCATGGTAGTGAAGTTGTGGGACTACGAAGCAAAAAGAAGAAAATGAATGCATTGAGTATGGACGTCATGCGGATGGAAAAGCGGGCATTAGTGTCGAAGCGATCTTGACAAAAGGCAATTGTGGCAGAGGCTGACAATCCAGAATATAAGAACGGAGGAGTACGGAATTTGTCGGGGCAAGAGCCGAGGCTGGCAGCAAGAGTGGAAATGGAGAGAGGGCATGTGCGAAAATGAGGAAAGAGGCGGATAGCTTCATAGACGTCACAGTAATTGGAGGGATCATTCAGGAAAACGTTGGCCAAACCCCAGAGACCTGCCTGTTGAAGATTGTCGACAGAGAAAAGGCGACGGAGTTCGATGGTTGGGAGAGATAAATGAATACGAATCTGCATATCTAAATCAGGCAGATAAAAGATGCGCATATAATCTCTTGAGGGCGAATTTGGTTGCGAGGTATGAGAAGCGGAAAGAGAAGGAGAGGGATGGCGAGGTAGTGGATGTGGAGAATAGATATCCGTGGAATCAGATTGAACCGAATAAGTGGGAATATGTAGGATGGCAGGAGGATTGGAGGAAGGCGATGCATCATGGTGTAGGTCAGTGGACACGGGCAACGAAGGGAGCTCAGAGTGGAGGCCGGTGGTGGGTGGAGCAGGCACAAGAGGAGGGTAATTCGGATTGGTTGTATGCAGTGCTGAAGGAGTGAGTTCCGAGATGTCGTCCGGTGCGGTGTGATCGGCCATAGAGGTCGGCGTTAAAAAAAGGACCCGTAGAGAGTGACGTGGTTTACCCACTCTGGTAAAACCAAAAAATTCTAGACTTCCCTTCCTCCGTCTCCCCTTCCTCCGTCTCTGCTGGAAGCCAACTCCCCAGCAGCTGGGGTTGACCTGGGGCACTTAGAAGCCCGAACGATGACACGGTTGGCGGGAGAGATGGGTGGGCGGGTGGGCGGGGTGGTGGGTGGGCGGGTGGGCGGGGGGTGGGCGTTTGGGCGGGGGTGGGTGGCGGATGGGCGGGGGGGTGGTTGGCGGATGGGCAGGGGGTGGGTGGGCGGGGGGTGGGCGGGGGGGGTGGTTGGCGGATGGGCGGGGGGGTGGGTGGGCGGGGGGTGGGTAGGTGTGCGGGGGGGTGTGCGGGCGGGTGGGCGGGGGGTGGGCGGGCGGATGGGCGGTGGGGTGGGCGGGGGGTGGGCGGGGGGGTGGGCGGGGGGGGGGGGGGGGGCGGGGAGGTTTGCGGGGAGGTTTGCGGGGGGGTGTGCGGGGGGGTGGGCGGGGGGGTGTGCGGGGGGTGCGCGGGGGTGCGCGGGGGGGTGTGCGGGGGGTGCGCGGGGGGGTGCGCGGGGGGGTGTGCGGGGGGGTTGGCGGGGGGGTTGGCGGGGGGGTTTGCGGGGGGGTGTGCGGGGGGTTGGCGGGGGGGTTGGCGGGGGGGTGTGCGGGGGGGTTGGCGGGGGGGTTGGCGGGGGGGTGTGCAAGGGGGGTGTGCGGGGGGGTTGGCGGGGGGGTGTGCGGGGGGGTGCGCGGGGGGGTTGGCGGGGGGGTGTGGGGGGGTGGGGGGTTGGCGGGGGGTTGGCGGGGGGGTTGGCGGGGGGGTGTGCGGGGGGGTTGGCGGGGGGGGTGTGCGGGGGGTTTGCGGGGGGGTGTGCGGGGGGGTTTGCGGGGGGGTGTGCGGGGGGGTGTGCGGGGGGGTTGGCGAGGGGTTTGGCGGGGGGGTGTGCGGGGGAGTGGCGGGGGGGTTGGCGGGGGGGTGTGCGGGGGGGTTGGCGGGGGGTGTGCGGGGGGGTGCGCGGGGGGGTGTGCAGGGGGGTTGGCCGGGGGGGTTGGCGGGGGGTTGGCCGGGGGGTGTGCGGGGGGGGTTGGCGGGGGGGGTTGGCGGGGGGGTTGGCGGGGGGGTTGGCGGGGGGGTGTGCGGGGGGGTTGGCGGGGGGGTGTGCGGGGGGGTTGGCGGGGGGGTTGTGCGGGGGGGTGCGCGGGGGGGTGTGCGGGGGGGGGTGTGCGGGGGGGTGTGCGGGGGGGTTGGCGGGGGGTGTGCGGGGGGGTGGGCGGAGGGGTTGGCGGGGGGGTGTGCGGGGGGGTGTGCGGGGGGGTGTGCGGGGGGGTGGGCAGAGGGGTGGGCGGGAGGGTTGGCGGGGGGGTGGGCGGAGGGGTTGGCGGGGGGGTGTGCGGGGGGGTTGGCGGGGGGGTGTGCGGGGGGGTGTGCGGGGGGGTGTGCGGGGGGGTGTGCGGGGGGGTGGGCGGAGGGGTGGGCGGAGGGGGTGTGCGGGGGGGTGTGCGGGGGGGTGTGCGGGGGGGTTGGCGGGGGGTGTGCGGAGGGGTTGGCGGGGGGGTGTGCGGGGGGTGTGCGGTGGGGTTGGCGGGGGGGTGTGCGGGGGGGTGTGCGGGGGGGTGGGCGGGGGGGTTGGCGGGGGGGGGGGTGTGCGGGGGGGTTGGCGGGGGGGTGTGCGGGGGGGTGTGCGGGGGGGTGTGCGGGGGGGTTGGCGGGGGGGTGTGCGGGGGGGTGTGGGGGGGGTGTGCGGGGGGGTGGGCGGGGGGTTGGCGGGGGGTGTGCGGGGGGGTGTGCGGGGGGGTGGGCGGAGGGGTTGGCGGGGGGGTGTGCGGGGGGGTGTGCGGGGGGGTTGGCGGGGGGGTGTGCGGGGGGGTTTGCGGGGGGGTTTGCGGGGGGGTGTGCGGGGGGTGTGCGGGGGGTGTGCGGGCGGGTGGGCGGGGGGTGGGCGGGGGGGTTGGCGGGGGGGTTGGCGGGGGGGTGTGCGGGGGGGTGTGGGGGGGGGTGGGCGGATGGGGGGGGAGAGCGGCGCGGGGGCTGCTGATGGGGAGGGTGGGGTGGGATGGTGGGGGAGAGGGAGGGGAAGGGTGAGGGGGTATGGGGGGGAGTAGGAGGGGGGTTTGGAGGGGGCGTCCGCGGGGAGTTGGAGAGGCTATGGAGGGGGAAGGTGGGGGAGGGATAGGGAGGGGGGAAAGAGGAAATGGTAGTCGGTGGTGGTGGTACGCAGGTGAGGAGGAGGGTGAAGGCGGTTGAGGAGGAGGGGGGAGGAGGGGAGGCGGGAAGCACAGAGGTTATTGCTTTAGCCTCGGGAGTCAACCACTGAAAAGCCACGCAAGCTTTTGAAGAGCTGGGCAACCTGAAGAGCTGAGCAACCTGTAGCCTCCGGCATTGCAGACGTCTGATATGATCTTGCAGCAAGATGGTGTGAAGGCGGAATGAATGAGGCTACCCATTATATAGCAATGAGGATTAAGGGCTCACCTCACAGTAAGGGATGGTGTAGCATAAAAGAGTGTTCAAAAGAGAGGAGAAGCCTAACTTTAATTTCATCCATTCAAGAGAGAACAAAGAAATGGGCATTAATGAAAGTTATTGTGCAGAACTAAGGGCCATCCAAAAAAAATGCGCCCAATTTTATTTAACTATGAAATTTAATTGATTTAGTGGATGAAATAAACAACAAAGAAAGAAAAATGGCGCCTAAAAAAATGCGTGAGCATGTTTCTTTTTGCTGATTATTGTTACCTATTAAAGCAATCCAAAACAATCAGGAAACAAAATAAATGAAAATACAATGGTTATGACACTTTATAATAAGCCTTGAGTCTGGAAATGTTTACTAAAGGTAGGGTGTCGCCATCGAGGGTTTCCAATTGCACAGCACCCCAATGCAACGTCTTCAGCACGCGAAAAGGGCCTTCCCAATGAGGGATCCATTTCCCTTTAGCATTCGTATGAGGGTTAGGTTTATGGAGAAGAACTAACATGCCTGCTTCAATGTTGTTTTTCCACAGATGTCGATCATGTGCCTCCTCCCTCTTCATCTGAGTCTCTATCAATTGTTTGGTCGCTAGTAGACGAATCTCCTCCACTTTATGTAGTGCTCCTAGCCTCTGAGAGACATCACAATCCTTCTTTCCCTGCATGAATGCTATCTTAGGCTATCCATGTAAAAATTCAAAGGGCTCGATGGGTAATATGCCATAAACCAGTTGGAATGGGGAATATCCGGTGGCCTCTTTGTAGGCTAACCTGTATGCCCAAAGTGTTCCTTGGTAAGCAATGCCCCAGGAAGTGGGCTGCAACATACACTCCTTTCTTAACATTGAAATTAAAACCTTATTTGTCGATTCAGCCTGTCCATTTGCTCTTGGATAGTAAGCATAAGAGGTCCTATGAAGAATCCTATACCTGTTGAAGATTTCTTGCAGGACTTTATTTACAAAATGGGTACCTTGATCAGTGCAAATTTCAAGTGGACAACCAAACCTGCAAATGATGCTACTATAAATGAAATCAGCAACAGTTTGGGCAGTGCAATCGGGGGAGGCAATAGCTTCCGCCCACTTTGTCGCATAATCTGTAGCTATCAAGAGATATTTTTCTCTTTTTGGAAAAGCGGGAGGGTAGATGGGCCCTACAAAATCTAGCCCCCACTTCTCAAATGGTTGCTAGGAAGTGGAAACAACCAAGGGGTTATGTCTCTGCTTTGTTGGCTTAGGTCCACACCTCTAGCAAATGTCACATGCCTTTCCCCATTCATCTGCATCCTTAAATAGTGTAGGCCACCATAGACCAGCATCCAGTATCCTCTGACTCATAATATGTCCTGGAAAGTACCCACCACATGTTCCTTCATGTGCAGAGTGAAGGACTTCCCTCACTTCTTCTTCCTCCAAACATTTCCTGAGCCGGTCATCCTTGCCCTGTCTATACAATTTATCTTCAATGAAGGTATATGGTCTGCTCTTGATTAGCAGTATCTTCTTTTGTATAGCACTAGCCTTTTCTGGATACAACCCAGTTTTAATGAAATTTTTGATATCGGAATACCAACCTTGAACTTGTACAGCGAACAGATGAGCACCTGGAAAGTCATCATTGATTCCACTAGTTTGATTTATCATATTTATTCTGGATAGATGATCCGCCATAACATTTTCTTTTCCTGGTTTATGGACTACAGAAAAATCAAACTCTTGGAACAACAATAACCACCTCCATATTCTACCAGTGGCTTGTGGTTTGTTGAGTAGGTATTTCAGTGGTTGGTGATCTGTTATAATAATAAATTTTACCCCCAGTAAGTAATGACGGAATTTTTGGACAGCAAAGACCATTGCTAGGGCTTCTCTTTCTGTAGTACTGTAATTCCTTTCAGCCTTGGTCAAGATTCTACTAGCATATTGAATTGGCCTGTCCACTTTAAATTCTTCGCTGGGTTGAGTCAAAACTGCCCCTACTGCATAGGCGCTGGCATCGACATGTATATGAAAGATATTTGACCACTCAGGTGTGACCAAGATAGGAGCAGACACTAACCTTGACCGTAATGTTTGATATGCTTTTTCCTCCTCTTCTTCCCATTTAAAGGGTACTTCTTTACCTGTAAGTCTAGCCAGAGGTCTAGCTATCTCTGCATACATTTTTATAAACCTTCTATGGTATCAGTATGCCCCAAGAAACTCTGAATCTCTTTAGGGGATTTAGGTTTAGGCAACTTTAATATAGAAATGATTTTGTCAGGATCTGGGGCCATACCTTTAGCGGACACCACATGTCCTAAGAGGGTTCCTTCTGTCACAAGGAAGTGACATTTGTTTGGATTGAGCTTTAACTTAGTCTCCCTACATCTTTTGAAAAAATTCTGCAGCTGCCTCAAGTGGTGGTCCAAACAATCTAGAGGAGTTTCTTTATGAGAACTTGAAAATGAAGAGAAGTCATCCATGAAGATTCTAAGTGACTCCAACAATAGGGGGCCAAAAATAAGATTGATCGTTCTGTTAAAGGTGGCTGGAGCATTTCTGAGCCCAAATGGCATTTTTACATACACATATGTTCCCCAAGGTGTAATAAAAGCAGTCTTTTCACGATCCTCTGGGTGTATTGATATTTGATTATAGCCACTGAATCCATCCATAAAGCTATATAATGCATGCCCAGCCACTTCTTCAATGACCTGTTCTGCAAAAGGCATAGGGAAACCATCTGGAATGATCACCTTGTTGAGTGCTCTAAAGTCAACACAAATTCTGATTTTATTAGTATTCTTCTTCGGTACTATAACCATAGGTGAGAGCCACTCTGAGTGTTCAACAGGAATGATGATTCCTGCATCCTCCATCTTTTGGATTTCCACATAGACAGCTTTGGCATATTTTGGATTAAGTCTATAACTCCTTCCTCTTATGGGTTTTGCTCCATCAACCAGAGGGATTTTGTGCTCTCCATAAGTTGCAGGCACTCCTTCTAAGTCTTTATAATGCCAGGCAAAAACATCTACATACTGGGTCAAGAATGATTTGACCTTTTCAAGGAGCTCTGGGTGGCTCCACAACCAAGTGGCCACCAAAACTGGCTGAGTATTGTCTTGAGTGCCTAAATATATTTCTTGGACAGGATTTCTCACTACCATATTATCTTCGTTAGCATCTGCTTCCTTGTCTTCTTTTACTAGCTTTTCGTGTATTGCTTCATAAGCAAGCGTATGTCGGACTTCAATGTGTTCCTCCTTGTCCTGCATCCATCCTGCAGGGATTTCTTGAATTGGGAAAGAACATTCAACACCAGAATTTTTTACCTTGCTTTTAGCTTTAGAAACTTCGTTATCTGTGGTTGTCACATCCTCCTCCAAGTTGTATTTGAGGGGTATTTTCCTGCCCCTTCTGTGGTCTCTGATGGGCTCTCCCAATCCATCAACCTGGACCTGTTCCTTATCTTCATCATAACCTTCAGTCGTGCAAGGATTATTAAGAAAAATTCCAAAACAAGAGGAAGAGTTTCCGGCTTGGAGCCAATTTAGAATATCCTCTTCTTCCTCAAAATCTATTTGGGGTTGATCCTCCGATTCTGTTTCCATGCAAACGCTAACTGTTTGCATCATACTAGTGTTTCCTTGATTGTCTGGGCCCTCTTCTAATTGAATATGTGTCAGCTCCTGCCCTTTCTTTTGTACCCACATAGTGTCCTTGCCCCAATCATGAATGACACTGGCATGCCTCAGCCAAGGTCTTCCAATTAAGAGAGGAAATCCTCCTTCAACCTGGGGCAATCTTAAAACCACAAAATCCAGAATGAATAGGTTACCTTGTACTTCAAGTCGAACTTTTGGGATTACCCCCAAGGGCCTTACTTTGCTCTGATCTGCCAAAGTAACAGTGAAGTTTGCAGGTCTTGAAGGGTGGAGTCCAATCTTTTCCATGGTATATTCAGGCATCAAGTTAATGCCAGAACCACCATCCACAATAACACCTTGAAATTCATGACCCTGGATTGATACTGTAAGCCGAGGACTTTTATAATCCGTAAGGGGTGCTTCTCCGATAATTATCCCTTTATGTAAAATAGCAGTCTTTGCCACTAAGCTTGTAGTAGAAGCCTCATCAAGTATCTGCAATAATTCTGACCTGAATTTCCCATTCATCTTTATTAATTCAAAAATACTAACCTCCGTCTTCAGGGACTTGAGTAGTTTTGAAGCCTCTGACTCTTTAAGAGAATGAGCTTCATTTGCTTTACCAAACTCTTCTTGAGCCCTGTTGAAGGCATGCCCAATGGCGTCACTGGTACCTATGAGATATTCTTTTTGGTTTGTGTCTGCACTTGTGGTGGCTTTGTCTTCAGATGCAACTCTGTCTCTATTCGATTCCCTAATTTTTTATTCTTGATTTTCGTCCACTTGAGCCTTCCCCTTGCTTCTTGTCTGTACTGCAAAAGATTCAAGTTCTTCTAATTGTACCACCCTGGTAGACGGTGAGGGTTCATTGACCTGAGGTAATGTTTCCTCCTTGAATACAGAGATCATTTGGAGATGGGGTCCGGAAGTAGAGGCTTGATTCTTAGGACAACAATTTGTATAGTGATCCCTGGCCTCTGGACAATTTCTACAAGGAGGGGCATTTTCTGGGAGAGTACACCTAGATTGGTAGTGCCCGCACTCTCCACATCTGAAGCAAATGATGGGCCTTCTAGGCCCATTTGCAAAATTATTCCTTGGTCTAGGATTATAGTTGTTACCTTGGTTTGCTGCGGCTGCCATCACATTTGCTGGTGGCAGAGGTCCTCCCTGTGTCCAGTATGTCGTTGCAGGCATTCCCCTGGATTGGCATTCATGGGCCTCATGGCCAACTTTCCTGCATAATTGACAAGTCACGTTTAGCAGAGGACATTCACTTACTATGTGCCCTTGCTTGCTGCACATGGAGCACCAGAGTCCACTCTTGATACCACCTCCTTTGAGTTCTTGCAATTCCTGCCTCAGCTGAGCTAATTCTTCTGCTTGGGCCTCCTCCTCCTTTTGGAGCTTGAGTGCTTCAATCTCCCTTCTCAGCTGAGCCACAGCAGTCTCCTCTTTTGGGTAGGGCTTATTCCTTTTCAAGCCCTCCAGCTCCCTTCTTAACTGGATCATTGGGTCCTCTAGTTCTGCATCATAGGTTTGCTGGGAAGAAGTTGCACCATATTGGTGCCTTATCTGCTCCAAGCGTGTGGCCGTATTGATGAATTCCTCAACAGAGGCAGTAGGTAACACTAACTCTTTTATTTTGCATTGGGTGACCACAGGTAAGGGTTTGGCTAACCACTTCTTGACAAAGAAATCATGCGGTGGATCTGGTAGTTTAGCCATTAGTGCTTTGGCCCTGGTCACAAACTCTGGGAATTTTTCTCCTGGACCCAATCTCAAGTTTTCTAGCTCTTCTATAATTATCTCCGCTGTGTTGCCATGCTGAAACTGATTTTTGAAGGCCTCTTTCATCAAATCCCAAGAGGTAAAGTGGTTTTCAGCAAACTGGCTAAACCACTTGTCTGCCAATCCTTCCAATGTGGCCGGGAAGAGTATCAAGAAGGCATCTTCCCTACCCATTAAACCTCTAGTCTTGCTTAATGCCAGAAATCTTCGAATGTGCTCATCTGGATCCTCATGAGCTAAACCTCTGAAAGAGGGAAATTTTATGTTTAATCTGGAGAGTAAGGTTTCTAGGTCTACCTGTCCTGCCATGCTTCTTACTGATGAGGTTGATGAAAGTGGGCTCAATGATCTTCTGACCGCCTTTCTTCTTGTCTGCTTGCACGTGACCCTCAAGGTTTGTGACCGGGTCACGGTCATGAGCTGTTCATAGTTCACTTCATATGATATACTTGATATAAGTATGTACCTCTTTAGTCAACTGGAGTATTACTGTCGACACTGGAATATTGTTCTCCAAGTGCAATAGATCTTCTCCTATGCTCAATTCTCCTTGGAAGTCCCACCGGGCGTGCCAAATTTGTTGGGGGATTCTTGGACGAGAAGGAGTTTGAGGGTTTGTAGGAGAAAAAGGAAAGAATAAAGAAAGAAATGAGCTGGGAAACTTCACAGAGGAAATAACCTTGGAAGCTTCTGCAGAAGCACACCTTGGAATCTTGAGTTTGATTAAAGTAAAACAATTACAATATTTGAGCACAATCCGAGTCAATACTTCTGTGCGCACTACAGAGGGTGCTTAATTACAAAATACCAATTATCCCGAAGTCTTCTTGCAGTCGGCCTCCTCTGCACTAGTCCTCTACTTGCTTCAAGCTTATCCTTGTGCACACCTTGCACCAAGCTTCCACCAAGATGAGGAATGAGTATCTTCTGTCGGCATGCACACTGCACAGAGACCTTGAGGTCCTTGGGGTCTAGCTTCGCACTCTCTGCCTTCTTCCTTAGCCACCTCTCTTGCACTCTTCACTTTCACCTCTCTGTCGTACCCTGGTGTGTCTCTTACTTCTCTCTCTTTCTTACCTCTAATGTGTCACCAAGAATAGTATTTGTCTTTCTTTGTTGAGTGTGCCGGTTCCGTGCACTCTAACTGTAATACAATCTTGATGCCCTTTCAATGTCCCAAGATTGTCTTTTTAACTGGCAGCCAACGACTCACTACCTTGTCATGTAGTGACTTTAGACTTAAATCAAAATTTTGATTGGGCGGCCATATTTCCACATGTGCGTATAGCCGCTTCACATGCCTTTATTTTTTTCCTTTTACTTCGACACTTTTGCCCCAAAGAGGGGTTCACCTGGACCCGATTACTTTGAACACCCTTTGACCTTAAGGGAATTAGCAAAAATACTTCTGCAATACCTCTTGTCTGTGAACAATTAAAGACCTTATATATGAACAATTGAAGGTGCACTACCTGTGCACTTTGACCCTGGAAGTTTGATACTTTACTCTTGCCTATGCATAGCTGTGACCTTGACTTTGCTAGTTTCAACCAATTAGGGCTCAACACTAACCATTTTGTTTATATGTTAGGTATTATGGATCCTAGTAGAGAGAGAAAGGCGAAACTCACTCTCATAAAAAGTCTTATGAGAGCAAGAGTTCCGTCTGATACTCTAGGGGCCATAATGCGTGATTACTCAAAGATGTCTGATGAGGAGCTGGATTATACGAACCAGATGCTTACCCAGCAATCAGACGAGGGCTCTTCTGCGGCTCCACATGCAGGAAGAGAGCTAGCTGCTCATAGGTATGTTCTGTTTTCATAAACTTTTTTAATGATATTATAACACATATTTTTATTTATTTCTATCTATCTATTTTCAAGACACCTATACCACCTCTAGCACGTGATAGCAGAGCAGAGTTGCCTCTGAGGACATGCATAGGCACCTTAGGACTATAGTGCGACATAGAGCCAGAGGGGAACATTGTGTACATAGGGAATGGATTGGAGTTCAAGAGAAGAATGCGGGTACTATGCGACTCTTACCTGCGCTTTATCCACTTACCGTGGAAGTAAGTAAAAGTTTTACATATAAATTGAAATATATATCTTATGTTTTATTTACATTATGTTTTTTATTTTTGTAGTGAGCATGATGAGAGGGATAAAAAATACGTACTTAGTTCACTTGAGACAGAGTTTGGCAGGATGGTCGCTTAAGTGGTGTTTAAAAGAGATGCATACACTTATGGCTCATCGTCGCGACAATGCATGGTATGCACTGCTTTTATGTATATATATGTGGATATGAGTATGTGTGTTTATGCATGTATGTATGTATATGAGAGAGAGAGAGACTAGAGGTATAAATACACGCATACACACACATATACATCATACATGCACTTTCACACATATACATATACATGCACATTTATACATACACACACATACATGCACATTTTTACACACACATACACATGCAATGTTACACACATATAATGAATACACATAGACACATGCACATACTCAATTACACGTACACATACTCACATACACGTACACATACTCACATACACGTACACATGCATAATCATATGTACACACACATAGACTCATATATTCATATTTACATGCATATATACATATACACATGCCTATATACACACAAAACACATGCATATGCACATATAGATACACATACATACACAACACATGCATACGCATAAATAAAGAAATAAATCCTATTTCAAAAATCCTAAATTGAAAACACTAATTTCGATATTAGGGTTTTGAAATCCCTAATTTAAAAACTATAATTCAACCTTTTAGCCATATGTTTGAAGTATATGTACACCTCCGACATCCTACTAGAGAGATGTCTCTCCTCCCAACCTTATGCCTCTATATATAGCTACTCGAATCAACGAGGATCATAATATGTGTAAAGCTATATACACATCATGTAGATAGGATACATAAATATAAAATGGAGTAAATATATTATGCATCACACATACATGCCTAAATGCACACATAAATATATATATACATACTAACATATTTACATGTACACATTTACACATAGACATATATACATATATACATGTACACATCACATATACATGCCTACATGCACACATAAACATATATATACATGCATACATATTTACATGTACATATTTATACATAGACACATATACATATATACATGTACACAATTATAAACACTTGCATATATTACATGAATACATGAATATTTTACATAAATGCATATGCATATATACACATATGCATATTTAACACATGTATACATATATCACACACATGCAAACACATACATATACATGAAATACATATATATGCATACTAACATATGTATACATATAATACACATGAATACACACACATATGCATACATACATGATAAAAATTTGCTCCTTGAAGATAAAGCTCTATATAAAATAATTAGGCATACCCCCGAGCTTCATGTTCTAACTAAGAAGAACATGATTTCATCTCTCTTATAGGATTCATCGTTATTCAAGTTAGTAAAAAAAACCTATTATTTGATATCCATTCAGAAGCTTCAAGTTATTTATCGATAACTATAGTAGAATTTACTATCTAATCTGCTCATATGTTTTCATTATTTCCATCATTTTGGTAAGACATTAATATAGTCTCATCTTCATTATCCTTATTGATTTCATTTATTTCTTCTTTTGTTAAATCTATGTTCTCATGAATCACATCATCTATTGATGGATTAATATCTATTTTTGGTAATTCTTCTTCCTCATCAGTAGAATCAGCATGTAGAGAATTATCCTCTTCATCAAAAAGATTAGTATCATTATCACGTATAATGATTCTAATTTCTATTTCAGATGTTGATGTATCACTATCTGATGCTGAATCATCAAGAGGATTTTCTTCGATCTCTCTAACAATAAACTGTCAAACAATGACCTACCTCTAGGTTGCACATGAATGACTTGCCACCAAGGATGAGCATCTGGGTTTTTATAAAAAAATGCTTGTTCAATATGCCTAGGAAGAATATATGGTTCTTTCGTAGATCGCATTACCTTGGAAGAATCAATTGCCCAAAACCCAGATAATTCCTTTCTTAATGTAGAATTACTACCTTTATACTCCACTCGAAACCAGTCAACCTTCAAAATGACCTATCAAAATATATAACAACAAAAACCCATTATTAGGTGCTTAAAAAAATAACTAACTCTAAAAAAAATATATAAACTTTTTTCTACCTGTTTGAATGTACGAAATGAAATTTTGTAGATACCAACAATAGTTCCTACGTAACCAAGTTCGCTATCTATAAGGTTCGTGTCTTTTGAGCTAGCACGTGATAGTTGCTTGAAAGAAGCAACAATACTAGAATCCTCTGTTTTACGTAAAGAATCAATGGCTTTGATTCTAATATGTTGTCCAAAAGCCTACATATTAGTGAACATTCGAGCCTACAAAATAAATTCAATTAGTAAATAGAAACTAACATACATATATGAAAAAAATAAAATATTATTTTAATAAAATTACCTTTCGTTCACAACCTATCATTAACTCTCTTTGCTCATCTGAGATTTCTTCATTATTTGCTTTGGCGCGTTGCAAACGACTATATAGCCAATCCGTGAAAGAAGGTATATCTATAATCTCATTATTATCGAGATTACGTCTAGATCTTTTGTTTTTTCACCTTTTACTTCGGAGACTTTGAAGTTCCTCGTACTCGCTAAGGAATGCTTGCATGCATTCGCTATTATATGCTACAAAAGTAGAAACATTATTTTTTTCTTGAAAATGTAAATAAGAATGGAACCCCCTTACCTGATAATACCTCATCTGTTATTTTTGAAGAAGAAATGTTGGTCCAAGATTGTTAGGACATGCATGTATACATTGATAATCTATACCAAGATTGTTGATTATCTTCTTCATTTCATCATGTGAGGTAGGAAGAATATTCTGACTTGGTAAAAACTTTTCAGATAATAAGCTGTAAGTTTATCAAAAAAAGATATATTAAAAAAGGTAAATAAATAAATATACATATATACATGTAGGTTTTTATTCTTACTTTAGATAAGGTAAGAACAAGAACTTGAATTGAATGGACACTTTTTGTCCACGCATCTTTTAAAACTATTAATGCATCTTTCAAAATATTTACACAAAATTTGATTGTTTTGGATGGCAGGATACGATTGTTTGTTTTGGAGGATATGAAGTATGTACCTTCATTGAATGATTTTTCGATTCACACTTTCAAACTGAACATATGTGTGAATCGACAAATCATTCATATCCTCCAAAACAAACAATCGTATCCTGCCATCCAAACAAACGTATCCTGCCATCCAAACAATCGTATCCTGCCATCCAAACAATCGTATCCATTCAATTCAAGTTCTTCTTCTTACCTTATCTAAAGTAAGAATAAAAACCTGCATGTATTTATATATATATATATATATATATATATATATATATATATATATATATATACATGCAGGTATATATATATATATATATATATATATATATATATATATATATATATATATATATATATATGCATATATATATAAATAGATAGAAAATTGAAAATTATACCTTAATAGTGTCGAAATAGATACATTACTCCATCCGAAATGATTTTGAAGGTTGAGAATAAGTAAGCTCGCACTTAGTCGTGTCAAACGACTTCCTTCATATACATGCTTTAGACATTCCTCTCGAAGATATTTCTCATTTTTAGAAATATCAATGCTCTCACTGTCATTTTGATACCAATCCTCAATAAAATATGTCATGCCATCATCTTCATCATTGTCACACAAATCTTGTACTTTATCGTCTTCTGAATATAGATCTTTCAACTTTGCATATTGCACAGGATTAGTTTTGCGTAGCCTCCTCATGGAAGCTTCTGATAATCGTGGTCTTCCTGGTAATTGTGAATGTTGTGGATGAATATCATCAACATCATGCGTTGGAATCTACACATATAAATAAAACTCATTAGTATTCCATAAATGAATAAAAAGTAAACTTCAAATATAAAATTAAGTATATAACTTATTAAATATGGATAGAAAATTTTTATTCTCTCTAGCTAAAAGGTGCTCTTGGAGGTCTACGCCATCTATAATTCACTAATAGTTCATCACCAGCAT
The DNA here is from genome assembly GCA_020310875.1 of Ceratopteris richardii. NCBI lineage: Eukaryota > Viridiplantae > Streptophyta > Polypodiopsida > Polypodiales > Pteridaceae > Ceratopteris > Ceratopteris richardii. Next base: position 67,835,695 of record CM035428.1, read on the forward strand.
GTAATGTAGTAATAGCATTGACAACTATGTATCTTGATACATCTCTACTCATGTATGGTGATTCATGACTATTTTCACGCTCCTCAAATGTGCAATTAGTCCTTGAACTATTATGTAACCCTCGACTACTATTTATTAAACCTGCTATATTTCCATGTGTGTAAGGTCTTCCATCAATATAAAATCTTTCATTTTCTGCATGTAAAATCCTTCTACTAGTAAGGGATGCTGCGTTCAAGCATATTCCATAAGTACTCATGCTTTGAACATAACGTGAAAGTCGATGCCAATCTCCCCATCCATATATAGGACCACAAAATGACATAAGAGTGACTTCAGAGTTCGGAGGCACATACAAATCCTCTACAATAAAGAGACCACGACCAGCATTAGTAATAGTGGATGGAGCAATCATATAGCGATTACCCCAAAAGTTGAAAACCTCTCCATCTAAAGGAAGTGGTCCTCTATTCCATCCTCCATATCTTCTTCTATCATATGTTTGTACTAAAGAACGATCACGAGCTGGCAATGGATAATCTCCAGCCGTTTCATTCTCTAAACCAGGAGGTAGAGGATTTCTAGAAACCTCTGCTTGTAACTGATGAACAGCAAGTCCATGACATGTACGAGGTATATTAACATTATGAGAAAAATCATCATCATCATCATCATCGAGAAAGTATTCCTATATATCAACAATAATTTGATTTTATATATGGTTTTTAAATAAAATAATGACATTAATATATATAGAAAATACATACCCAAGCATTATCACGTTGACTAGGTGATGGTGCACGCTCAAAAGTACCATACTCTGCCTCATGTTCGATACATTCCAATCGTGGTCTTCGATACATGCCATAACAAGAGTTACACCAACATATAATATGTTCTTCATAGTAAAAATTCATCATAATTCCTATCGGAGGACACATGTGAAGTCGTTGCATGGGTAGGAGGTGGTGGAGTACCCTCTGATTGATCAGAATCTGCACATAATAAGAAACATAAAAAAAATATATAGTTATGTATCCATCAAATATATTTAAAATTAAATATTTCATATACTTACAGTATAAAGTCATTGCGCGAAGAGGAGACGGTGGTGGAGTTCCATCTGATTGATCAGAATCTACAAATAATGGTATTTGATATTAATAATTTGATTATCTACATAAACAAAAAATTCACATATACATATTTACACATACACACATATTCACATATACACATTTACACATACACACATATTCACATATACAGAACTACATATTATTGTGGGATAAATGCATGTATTTTGTATGAATGAGTGTATATGCATGCATGTGTGTGTACGTATATATGTGGATATGTATATGTGTGTTTATAACTTATATGTATGTATATGTGTATATGTATACATATATGCATGTGTATATGTTTGCATGTATATGTGTCTGTGGGTATGTGTATGTGTATGTGTATGTGTATGTGTATGTGTGTGTATATATGTGTATGTATTCTGACTTTTTTTTCTATTTGAGATTAAATTAACAGGAGATATTGTATGGTTGAAAAAAATAAGAGGCGAGCTAACATACCACTTGAGTCGTGGCAGTTTTTTCGTAGACAGTTACGTCTTCAGGAGTCATTTCCTCAGCAGAAGGTACACAAATTAATAGTTTATATTTATAATTTTTATATATTTTAGTAATTTATTACATTTAATTTATGTATTTTTTTTCTTGAATAAACAGGCTACTGCAAAGAAGAGAGTGGATTTGGGCCACACATCGCACCTAGGCCAAATGGGCCATAATGGTTTTGTAATTACGTTTGTAAGTATATGTGTTATTGTGAGTATATTTTTTATTCTAGTTAAAATGCAAGCAACTAATGTTTTTTATTTGTTTCATTGTAGCGGAAGGATTATGGCCGATATCCTACGAAACAGGAGATCGAGTATGCTACACATTTTGGATATCGACGTTTGAGCGAGTATATGCAAGATCATCCTAATGCCTTTGTGAGTATTTTTAAATTTTATATAATTATTTTGTTTTTATGAATGTTTTAATTATTTTATTTATTTATGTTTGTTATATGTAATATAGGAGTATTATGGAGAGACAAATATGGATGAGGTGGAGAGACAGACATAGGAGGGACGATCTCGATCATCACAGGGTGATCATGACGATGAGGATGAGGAAGATCAGAATGATCATGATATTGCTGATGATGATGATGATCATGATGATGATCATGATGATCATGATGATGATGATTAGGATTCTAGTTGATTATGACATTGGATTATATGTATTTACATTGATATATATATATATATATATATATATATATATATATATATATATATATATATATATATATATATATATATATATATATATATATATATATATATATATTAATTTCACGACGATGAGGATGAGGATGAGGATGAGGAAGATCAGAATGATCATGATATTGCTGATGATGATGATGATCATGATGATGATGATTAGGATTCTAGTTGATTATGACATTGGATTATATGTATTTACATTGATATATATATATATATATATATATATATATATATATATATATATATATTAATTTCAGTTATGTTTTGAATTGTGTGTATGGTATTAAGTAATGAAGAGTTTTGTTCTATTGATTGTTATTATTGTTTATATTAGGCATGTGTTTTAATACTTTAATTATGTATGTGTGTGTATATGTATGTATGTGCATGTGTAGGTGTGTGTATATGTATGTATGTGCATGTGCATGTATAAGTGTATATGTGTGTATGAGTATGTGCATATGCATGTGTATGTACGTATGTGTATATGTACAACTCTATGTGTATATGTGTGTATGTGCATGTATATGTGTATATGTAGGTATGTGCATATATGTGCATGTGTATATGTGTTTTAATACTTTAATTATATAAGTCATTCATATGTGTGTACCTAAGTGTATATGTATGTGTGTGTATATGTATGTATGTGCATGTGTATGTGTGTGTATATGTATGTATGTGCATGTGCATGTATAAGTGTATATGTATGTATCAATATGTGCATGTTCTTGTGTATGTGTGTGTATATGTATATGCATGTATATGTATAACTCTATGTGTATGTGTGTGTATGTGTATGTGGATGTGCATATACATGTATTTGCATATATGTTAATGTGTGTATGTATATATATATATATATATATATATATATATATATATATATATATATATATATATATATATATATATATATATATAATAATGCATGCATGGACGTCTTTTTATGTGGTTGTAGGAATGTTTGTGCATATGCATGTGTATATGTGTGTATGTCTAAGTGTATGTGCACATGTATCTATGTGTATATATGTGTGTGTATGTGCATGTGTATATATGTATATGTGTGAAAGTGCATCTTCATCATGTATAAGTGTATGAGTACATATCAATAAGTGTGAGTATGCTATGTAATGAAAATAACACAATTCAAATGATCTATAAAGAATAGAAATTGTACTTACAATTGCTAGCCATACTTTTTGCTTGGTTAGCTTCTTGAATAACCTGCAATAAAGAGAGAAAGAAAAGAGAGAGAGAGAGAGAGATCTAGAGAGAGAGATCTAGAGAGAGAGAGATCTAGAGAGAGAGAGATCTAGAGAGAGAGAGAGAATTCAAAGAGAGAAAGATGTAGAAAGAGAGAAACAAAGACAGAGGGAGACAATAAGAGAGCACTTAGGCAAAACAACAATTCTTCATATACTTGCTTCAGCTTGTAAGCGCAGCGCAATTGCGAATGTTGGAGAGCTCTTCGATCGGATGCATGAAAATGCCGATCGCAGAGCCTCTAACATTTTAATTTTTGTCTGTCAATAGATCGTCGTGTAAGCGATGCTATTCGTCATTGTATAAACGACAATTTTTAGCGTCGCTTATGCAACGGCATGTAACGTCGCCTATGCGACAGCATGTAACGTCGCCTATGCGACGCAACAAAAGCATCGCTTATGCGATGCTTTTAAATTGCGTCGTTTTAGCGACGTTGTATGGGAACGTCACAATCCCGTCGCTTCACAAGTCGCAAATACCATCGTTTTATGCGTCGTCTAATTGACGGTTGGCACGCGACGCTAATTACGATGTAAGTTGTAATTTAATAGCGACAAAATTCTGTCGCCTTAACCGTCGCTATACGCCCGTATTCCTTGTAGTGTTTCTCTGAGTAATGTAAATTCCAGAGTTAGTATAAACTAACTCAAGTCCAAGAAAATACTTTAGTGATCCAAGGTCACTAATTTTGAACTCTTGCATCATTTGATTCTTAATTTTCTTGATGCCATTAGCATCATTATCTGTGAGTATGTTATCATCAACATATACACATAGGTATATTACCTCTGTATTACTCCTCTTAACAAACAGAGAAGTATCTGCTTTACTCATGATGAATCCTTGATCCTGAATGTATGTAGTCAACCTATGGTTCCATGCCCTAGGTGCCTAGTTCAATCCATAAAGAGCTTTGTTCAATTTACACACATATGTTACCTTGCTTGGGTCATCATAACCAGGAGGTTGAGACATGTACACCTCCTCAGAAATCCAGCCATTTAGAAATGCATTTTTTACATCCAATTGATACATGTTCCAATTCTTTGATGCATCCACACTTACCAATACCCTGATGGTTGGCATTTTGCCCATAGGTGAGAAGGTTTCTTCATATTCAACTCCTTGGGTTTGTGCAAAACCCTTAGCTACAAGTCTAGCTTTGTACCTGCTTATTGATCCATCAAAATTCCTCTTGATCTTATAGATCCATCTAGAACCAATTACCTTCATAGACTCCTTGGGTACTAACTCCCAAGTATCATTCTCCTTGAGTGCTTCAGTTTCCTCATCCATATCTTCCTTCCATTCTGCCTTGGTCTTTGCCTCATCATATGATGATGGTTCTTCAAATGACAAGTCTTTTGCAAGATAAACAGAGTGCTTAGTAACTAAAGATGTGTCATACCCATATGTGATTGGCTTCTCGCTCTCCCTTTGTGATCTTATGATTGCTTGGTTGGATGATTCAAGTATATCTTCCAACTTCTTTATCTTGACTTTGCCTTTGGACTTCCATGCCTTGAATTCTTCTAGGTTGATGATGTCCTCATCATCTGAGTTGATATCTTCAATCTGATTTGGTTCCTCCTTGGTGAGGCTTGGAAATTCCTCTTCCAATTCATAAGGTATCTTTACTCTCCTGCATTCATTTTCAAACCAAGAGTCATTCTCATCAAAGACAACATCTCTACTGACCATAAATCCTTTGTTGGAAGGATTGTATAACCTATATCCTTTCTAATTCAAGTCATACCCTATGAAGATGCACTTCTCTACCTTAGGGTCTAGCTTACCTCTGTATAGTTGTTGTAATATTTCCTTGCTTTGTAGCCTCCTTGGTAGTTGTTATTGTAGTTGTTGTTGTAGTTGTTATTGTAGCCTTGATGGTGATTGAATCTTCCTCTTGATTGTGTATATCCACATCTTTGAAATCCTCTACCTCTCTGATTCTTGAAGTTCCTGTAACACTTATCTGTAGTATAATTTGACAATCCACAAATATTACATGGTGAGGAGTTATAAGGTCTCCCCCTACCTTGCTTACCTCCTTTGCACCTTCCTCTTAAGTTTCTACCTCTCCATGCATAGTTGGCTTGGGAGGTAGCTCCTTCATCCTCAATCTTCTTGCTTTTTCCTTTGCCTTTAGATTTACTTTTATCTGTGTATAGGGTAGAAGAACTATTACCTCTTGATGAATCTCCATTCTTGTTGAGCTTGGCTTCATGGTTGAAGAGTTGCCCCATGAGTGTGGTAAGATTTGGAATCTGCGTGTCCATGTACAAGTCCATGGTAGTTGTGAAGCTCTCCCATTTGTCATCTGCATTAATACCATTGATTACTTGTCTCACAATCTACTCCTCTTCAATTTCTTCTCCTATGCTTACCAATTGATCAGCTACATCCTTGACTTTGGTCACATACTCTGAGATGCCTTGCTTGGGTTGCTTCCTTTGAGTGGTAAACTCAATCCACAATTGGTTATTCCTAGCCCTTGTGTTGGAAGAGAAATGGGAAGACAATGTTTCCCAAGTCTCTTGGGATGTCTTACAGTCCTTAATGTGTGGAAGAAGAAAATCAGAGCTTGAATTAAGTAAGTATGACCTTGCTAATGCATCCTTGGCACACCATGAATTGAGTCTTTCATGCTCCTCTCTTGTAGGTTGTCCTTTGCTTCTGAAAATGGGCATCTCCTCATCTCCTGAGATGTATCCATAGAGACTCCTTCCTTGCAAGTATGTCTTCATCCTCAAGGACCATGCTTGGTAGTTGTTCTTGTCCAATTTATCAATGAAAGAAGGAAAACCATCTCCCATTTTACCTTAGCTTTGCTCTGATACCACTATTGGGAAAGATGGTTGGACACTCCAAAAAATGAGTTGGTACTGCTAATCCTTGCTTTGTACCAGACCTCTTTTGCTTTAGAGTTGAGTTGTAGGCCCTCTTAGCTTTCCAATGACACTAAACAAGTGCCTATGTACTTTGGAAATGATGTGAGAAATGATTGATTCAAAATAGACTACTTCCAAGTTCAAGAATCAATGAAAGCTTTCTATTTTTGTTCACACAACTGCTGCTTGTTAAGCTCCGTGCTTCCAGTACAGTAATAATTAGAAATATTCATTTTGGATATATTAAATTAGCTTAATGAGCTAATGATTCCAAGTGGAATCACTTGAAATAATGCACTATACCAGTGATCACCTCGATGCACTTTTCTCTGAATCCACCAAATAGAAAGTCCTCAAAATTTGATAGCATGTAGAGGACTTAGAGTTGATTCCAACAAGCTTTAGAACATTGAACATGATGGAGTACTGACTGAGATATGAGCAATAAAAAATGACTGTTGTAAGTGACAATTACAAAGAGACCAACATATATAATCAATGATCTATTGTATTATGAGAAAATGTTGTACATGTTCATTGGCTTGATAAACAATGTTCAATGATACTAAGAGGTGTAGGCTATGAAGTAAGCCACACTCTCCTACAATGAGATCAACAAGGAGTCGGATATGGATTGATCTATCTTGTGAGTTTTACATTCATCTTTTATAGATGATTCATTTGAATTTTGAATTTGAATCCTTCATTGGCTTTCTCTAGAAAAGTGATCCTCTAATCTAGGAAATATTCTCTTCAAATAAAGTTGTAACTTTTTCATCTAACAACTTCCACGAGTTTATTGGTAGCTACAAATATTCCTTTAAGTGAAATAGACTTTTACAAGTAGTAAGAGGTAAAGAATCCATAGCAATGGTTCTCATGGTTCTTCAGACATTTGCACATAAAGTCTTTGTATCTAGCCAAGTATGTAAGCTTGGTATTTGCACCAACACTCTTCAATTAGTAAGCAGAAATCTACTAATTGTGCACAATCAAAGAGGGAAGAAAAAGATGAAAAGAAACCAAAAAAGTAGAAATTGTTTTGTAAGTACTATAAAGAAAATTATCATATCATAAAGAACTGTCCAAAACTGGCTGCTAAAGAGGCAAAGAAGAAAGAGGCCACTACACCAAAAACAGAGTCTGCTAATCTTGTGCAGGAAGAAGAATGGGCATTTACTATTGTTTGTAGTTTTGACCCATCTTCTCATGAGGAGTGCATGTCTACAGTAGAGTCAGATGTTTGGTACTTTGACAGTGGGGCGACCAAACATATTACCTCGCAACACAATTTCTTCTCTTTGCTCGAGCCTGTCCCTACAAGGAATACTATTACATGTGCCGACAACTCCTCTTATCCTATTATGGGAGTTGGTAAGATCATTTTGACTACTGCTGATGATAGTTCTTTCACTTTGTCAAATGCTTTGTTTGTTCCAGGGATCAAGAAAAATACGTTATCAGTTTCTGATTTAGCCAAGATTCTCTTGGTTGTGAAATTTGTTGATGACAGATGTATAATTCATGATCTGTCAAATGGCGATGTGATTATTGCCTCTGGCATTTTATGTCATGGGCTATATAAGCTCATAGACTATGAAAGATCTGTAAATGATTCGGCATATGCAGTACATGATTCTCAGGCTATATCAGATGCAAAGCTTTGGCATGCATGCTTTGGTCATCTGAATTTTGCTAGATTGCTATGCCTGCAGAAATCTGAAATGGTGTACTCTTTGCCCAAACTTGAGGCACCTGGAAAACATTTTTGTGAAGGCTGTATTTTGGGCAAAATGTAGTGTTCCTCCTTTCCAAAAGATGGTTCAGTTCGGGCTACTCAGAAATTGCAGCTTGTACATAGTGATGTATGTGGTCCTATGCAGACACCTTCTTTTGGAAATTTTCTTTACTTCGTGACTTTCATCGATGATTTTTCCAAGCATGCATGGGTATATCCATTGAAGGCAAAGTCCGAAGTGTTCATGTGCTTCAAACAATTTTTGGTTTTGGCTGAAAATCTATCAGCATGTAAAATGGGCACCCTTCATTCTAATCAAGGGGGCGAATATATGTCTTCTCATTTTAATGCATTTCTGGCTGAACATGGGATAAAACACCAGTGTACAGTGTCGTATACACCTCAATAGAATGGATTTGTTGAAAGAAAGAACAGGTCACTCATGGAGATGGCAAGGTGTATGGTCAAGAGTCAGGCTTTATGACATAGTTTCTAGCTTGAGGTTGTCATGTGTGCAGCATATGTACTTAACAGGTGTCCACTAAAGCGCTGCAGTCTATCACTCCATATGAGGCTTGGCATGATCGCAAGACATCTGTTGCACATCTATGTGTTTTTGGTTGTTTGGCATATGCAGTAGTGCCTGAACAACATCGTAGCAAATCGGATGATAAGGCAGTAAAATGTATTTTTGTTGGGTACAGTTCTGAAAGTAAAGGCTATCGTATTTACCATCCATAGACTAAACACATTCTGGTTAGCCGTTATGTTGTTTTTGTGGAAGATGCTATTCAGCCATTACTTTCATGTACTAAGGAGACATCTGTTAGCTCCAAAGACATGTATGATACCTTGTTGCCTCTTTTTATATGTGGACAGTCTATTCTTGGTCCTAATGAGGCAACTTCTCAGCCTTTGCAGGTTTCATGTGATGATGCAAATCATCCCATTTCTGATGCAGATTTACATTATGCACTTGTTGAGAGAGCTAATATTGAGGAGGCAAAAACTATGCCAAAATGGCTAGTGCAGACTTTGTGTGAGAGCAAATTAGATGCACCTTTGTCATATCGTACTTGATCAAGCTCTCATAGTGCCTCTTTTGCATCAGATTGCTATGCTATGGCTGCATCTAGTCTTTGTGATGAGACTGAGCCTGTTTCATTAGATGAAGCACAAAATTTAGAAAATTGGATGGCTGCTATGCAATCTGAATATGATGCTATAATGAAGAATGGTATTTGGTCTTTATGTGACTTGCCTCCTGGCAAGAAGTCCATTGGCACTAAGTGGGTGTAGCTCAGTGATGAGTAGCACCTCCTTTAATGTCAATGCGGGAAGACGTGAGGATGGTATGAAGACCTCGAGCAAGTGGAGGCACAAGTGCGTGAGTGAGAAGCACACAAACATGCACACACATACACACAGACGCGCACACACGGCAAGACAAAGAGTGAGAAGCAATGGAGTTCTTAGATTACTTTCAAAAAAACTCTTACAAGTTCATTTCAATTACAATCTAACCTCAAAAATGAGATCTCTAGCTCTATTTATAGTTTTTGACTAGGTTTTGGCCCTGTCCAGACCTAGTGTCCGGCCTAGTTAAAAATTAGGTTCCAGGGCCAATTTGAGGGCTTAAACGGAGTCTAAAAAATACAAAAATTGATATGTAGGTACTTCTAAGGCTCCTCAAGCTCAAGGACTCCTTGGCTTGCACAAAACGGAGCTACAAAAATATGAAATGGTATTTACAATGATTGTTAGTGATAAGAATCACTGTTATAAAGATGTTGATTTGGGAAAAATTTGAAGGGCCTATCTGCCAGATTTGCGTCGACTGCTTTGTCTACTTAATTCTTCACCTCGCTCTGACTCTCTCCGCTGACTTCCTTGTCTAGTCAGTCCTTGGGTGCCCATACTGCTCTCAACACCCCCCCCTCTCTCGTGTCTGTCGTCCCTGACAGACCCTTGTTGCTGGGAGTGTTGGATGTAATATTCCACAACCTGAGTGGCAAGTTGATGTTCTTGTATGCGTAGTCCTCTAGCCAAATCTGTCATCATACGATCCCAATCAATTGGTCCTGGAATGTCCGGATGTGGCAGACGTAACTGATCTGCATGGATCGCTTGTTCTACTGCGAATAGATGTAGCAAATGTGTGGGTCTGGGAATGAAAATTTCTGAATGATATTCCCAGAATCCCGTAGAGAACATTTCCTCAAATGTCTGCTTGAAGCATGCGGGTAAGTACTTTATTCGTGCATGCCAGGCAAAGATTATAGTGACCGAGGGAGTCTGGCTCATGTCGTAGACTAAATCCTTGTTACCTTGAGAGAATCCAGGGGCAGAGATGTATGGAGCTTGCACCTTCCGAAAGGTTTTGAAGACAATGGTCATGAGCTCGAATATTTTCATACACATTTTTGCAGCTATGTCGGGTACATTATTTAGACGAGTAGACCAGTGTCGAATTGTTGATATCATGTATGCTACGGTTGGGGTCCCTCGAGGCGGAGCAAAATATGGATAGTTAACCCAAGCCGAGCATTCTTTATTGTTGCGTACCTTGATTGCAAATGCTTGCCAGGATCTGCGACGTACCACTGGGCAATAGCATGGATTATACTTGATATATAGTGGCATGGTTGCCCAAGTGCTCATCATCTCTGGGTAATCGGTTAGTAGACGTGCACGCCAATTAGGTTGGAAGATCGAGCCAGCACGTGCATCTGTCGATAAATCCCCTAGCTCAAATTGAGTGGCGAATGTGGGCTCCTTCCCTGTATGTCTTTTGACTTCTGCATTATAATCATGTAGCAAGACAAAATAAGGCATGTATTGCGACTCTGATGTTGTGATTAACCGTTGATGGGATAGATTTTGAAAGTAAGAAGACCGAAGGACAGTTTCTTCCAGATTTGTGAGAGATTGCATTTGCACGGCCACACGATCATCATGTGTCTTACCCACTTTCTCGACCCTTTTGACCCAATCTGGAACTTGAATTTCTAAAGTGTCTTGTCCTTCCTCTGTAGTTCGACCACCGGGTGTTGGCATCGGCTCATATGGCTCTTCATAGCTGTCATCGACGGGAATTTCCACCACTGTTTCAGGTTCTGGTTCTTCAGTTGGCGAGGGTGGCCTTTCATATGGTAAGAGACGTGCTTGGAGTTCGGTCACCTGTTTTCGGAGCGTCTCTAATTCTTTTGGAGAGTGTTGCAAGACTACCGGCTCCTGTTGAGCTGTGGGGGCACTGGCTATCTGTTTCTTTAGGTCTGCACATTGAGTCTCTAACTTTTCATATGACTCCAAGAAATTTGCATGCTCCTCAAGTAAGATACGAATGTCTTCCGATGGGACCGCTCTATACTTGGTAGGGCTAATGGTTGCTCCTGTCGTTCCTTCCATAGCCGCTTCAAAGTTGTCTTGATTTTGTTGTTGAAGCCTCTTGTTCTCTTCTAATGTTGCTGCCATATGCTTCCTTAATAGCCCAAGGTTGCGTCTGAGTGTAGCATTAGATATCATTTGCGCTTGGAGCACTGTTTCTAGTTCCTTGACTGCTTGATCATCTACTATCGATGTCTTTGATTCCAATTCAGAGTGAGCCTGCTGTAAGGTGGTATGCTCTGTTAGGAGCGTTTGGTAATCAGCTTCAAGAGTGTTGACTCTAGCTTGCAGACGCTGAGATTCTGCCTGGAGGGCAGCAGTGCGTTCTTCCAATTGATGGTATTCTTGGTGTAGTTGATGTGCACACTGAAGTAATGTATTGAACGTGCTATTTACATTATGAGATGCAAGGGGAAAAGTTTGGAATGCAGGGGAGGTGGGATTGGGGAGGGAGGTAGTGAATGCTGTGTGTGCCAATGATGTGGTGAGTGACGAGGTGGGGGGTAAGGGAGGGGGAGATGGTGGAATTGTGGGGAGAGGTGCTGTGGTGGGTGAAATGTCCATTGGGTCAGACAGAGTGGTGTGTACAGGGGCTACCATGTAGGTGGGTATGGTAGGTGAAGTGAGTGTGGTGTTCGTGTAAATTGATGTCGTTGCGAACATCGGGGAAATGTGCCTGTGAAACATTGGAGAGCGGATGAACTGCTCCACAAAGGACGGGTATTGGGGTGGTGAGGTCAGGTTGAAAGAGGTGTAGGGGCCCGATGGGAAGTGAGGGTCATGGAATGGAGATACCCGTATTGGGGGATAGGCTGGGAAACACAGGGTGCCTTCTGTGGGTGCCGGGTTTCCAACCACGTTTGGGATTATGGGATGTCCAGTTATGGGTTCGGAGGATAGAAGGGTTGAAGCGTACAAGGGATTGGTGACGAAGGAGAAGAGGGTGTCTTGTGAGGTGGGTTCTCGAAATGAGAATGATGTGAATGAGGATGGGTTATAAGTGAAGGTAGAGGTGATGACTGTCGTTTCTTCCATGGTGGGAGGTGGTGATGGGGGTGGAGAAGGTGGTGATGGGGGATGTTGGGGTGAGATGGGTGATGTCTGAACGAAGGTTTCAGCAGAGAGGTCAATGGTGGTGGTGGGGGTAGCTGTGGTTTCAATGTGTACTTCTTGTTCTGTGATAGGTATCCTGATAGTCTTACCTGCTCGTGGTAATGTGTCAACTCTGCGTTTGTCATACCTCACGGACTGGCGGACTGCAGTGTGGACAGCCTCCGGAACTCCTAAAGACTCTGACACTAATTTGAGGGTGTCAATGAAATGTTGATCCACCCCATCATCTGATAGCATTTCTTGCATCAAAGCTTGACCTGACACAAGAGAGAGTTGATGCCGCTCTTGCACTGCTTTGATTGTGTCGTATAACCTTTGTAGTTGAGCTGTATATGCAGGTGCACCTACAATTTCTGGCACTTCTTGTTGCTCATCATGATGCTCTTGATCATAATCCTCCTCATCTTCCTCTTGTTCTTCATCTTCATTGTCCTCTTCATCCACTTCAACTGTGGTGACAGGTACTTGGGAGGTTGTTGCTTGCGTTTGCACATTCTCCACTTGTTGTGCCTCTTCTGCCTCCAGCTCTACATCTTGTAATAATTGTTCGAAATCTTCATTCGTGAGTTCTTCCAAAGGTGCACCACTAGGAAATTCAAGATCGGTTGGGATAGGAGGGAATATCAAGGTAGAACCATCGGTGCTGCGTCTTGGAAGTCGGAGTGTGAATGGTCGGACTCTTCGGGGTGGAGGGGTGACGTCTGGTGTTAGGGTGGCTCCACGTGGTTGAGCACAAGGGACTTGTACAGTACCTCTCATCTTCTTAGAAGGGGGTCCAGTGGATGTCCTGCCTCTAAATTGCTCTACACGATTCCACATTAGGGCCCGTTGGATAGGGATGTCATAAGCCAAACACCTATAAATTATTCTCGTAAGAGCACAACATCCATATAAAACCTGTTTCCGCGGCCATCGTTTGTGAGCTAGGTGTATCTGATCAATTATCCAGTGGGGTAAGTTGATGGTGAGGCTCTGTGTCTCTGCCAGATACAAGCTAAACCAAATCTTTTTGGGCGACATGGTGAATCTATCTTGGGCAGGAAAAGCAAAGTGTTGCATGCACATGCGAAGGTGTATTGCAACATTAGGCGTCATGGACACCATGTCCTTGAGTTTGGTGAGGCTTCGATTCTTCATGTAATCCGGCACTAGGGTTTCCTTCTCTGTAGGAATATGCATTCCACGCATATCTAGGGCCTCTCTCACCAAGTTGTTTGATAGCCTAAACCTCTTGAGCTCATTCCCCTTTGTCAGAGATGGAATCACAAATGAGCTTGCACCTTTTGGGTTCTTGTTTGGAGTCAAGGTGTTGATGAGATAGTAGCATCGCATGAAGTCAGGCTTTGGAAGCCGTGCACTGAAATATGCATCCAATCTTGCCTTCTCCCAAATCGAACGTAGACCTTCTGCATTTTGTAACTTCTCGAATTCTCTTGTAAAGAAATGGGATTTACCTTTCTTCCCATTGAAGTCCAACTCTGATTCCCATAGGTATGTTCCCTCTCCCAAGGGTCCTGCCACTTCACTAAACCAGTGGGAAGCTTTTCCTACGGGCATGGTATGGCCACTGGGAGGGTCTGCTATAGGTATGATTTTGATGGCCTGCAATTCTTCTAGTCTTTCATTTGTCTCAGGCAAAACAGGTAAACTGTCTAAGTCCACCACTTGCTGGCTCGTTTCTGTTTGAGAGCTAGTGCCTGCCGCCTCAGCCATGTTGAAAACTTCGCAGCTGGTTCTGTGAGAATACATGAATAAATGTTAACATTGCAATGGACACAAAAATGACACCGTGTCCCTGTTACAACATTAACATGAGGTCCGGGAGAGATTAGTAGGTTAATAAGTGCTCGGTGCTTGTGTGTGTGTAGTTAGGAATTGAGTAGACCTAAGAACTAAGCGGAATGATGTAGTGTGAGAGTGACGTGGTTAGTAGGTGGACATGGATTTACAATTGGGTCCGGGGGTTTATTCCAAGTTTTAGGTTGCCAAATGCAATGGATAGGTTTTGATCTTGACTTTGTGGAGACTCTGGAGAGTGTGATAGGGGTATTTACTTGAAAAATGGGGCTTTTAGGGACCCATTTACAAGTGATTCTACATGTGCTCATGGAAGAATATGTGTTCGTGCGTGATGTGTAAGAGTGGGCCTCAGATGTTCGAGTGAGTGAAACATGTTGTACAGGGTTTGGCCTTGGTGTAGCTATTTGAGCCCGCAAGCAAGCCTTAGGCACCCAAATTTGTCGTGATTGTGGGCTGGCCTTCATTGACTTCTTGGGTACCCAAATAGACTTCACTTTCACAGAAGAATTTATGAAGGACTTCTTATTAGTGTCGTGTTGTTGATTACTAATAAGAGGTTTTGGCCATGGTGTTGGCCTGGTCGGAACAGAGTGTTTGCCTTTTCGCCTCCATACTTGTTTCATCGGCAGAAACAATCTGCTTTGCTCCTTTTTTTGGCCTCCAGTATAGGTAGTGTTCTGCTCCTTCTGTATTCGATCTGCCTTTGGTTGCTGCATCCCTCTGGCCTTTGGAACAGAATGGAGTACCGTCTTATCCTTGACTCCGTTGTTGAGACAATCCACTTTCTGCATCATACATTTTTGCACAAGAATAGCATTGTCAACTTCATGTGCACCCCTGGAAGGACCAGGAGTTCGTGCCTTACCTAGTTCCTTGAGTGCCTCATTTTCCAGTTCAACTGTAATTCGACTATGATTTACCCATACCTGAAGAAGTCCACTTCTTAGGTTTAGGTTGACCGCATGATCATAGATCCAGTCCTGACCCAAGACAAGAGGCTCGGTGAGGTCCTCATCTTGACACACTAGTACTTTGACTGTCATTACTTTGTCTTGAATGTAGATGGGAAGTTCCACCTCGCCCATGCAAGGGGTTTCCACACCTCCCAATCCTATGAGATAGGCTTCAATAGGATTGACAATTAATTTCAACTTTTGACAGTAAGACAATTTAACAGCACTAGTGGCTGCACCTGAGTCAATCAAGGCTCTTACAGTCCTTGCACCCTTTCCTTGACCTATATCTAAGGTCATAAAAGGACGTCGATCAATTATCCTATGGGAGCTGATACCTGAAACTTCACACATAGCCACGTGATATCCTTGATCTTCATATGCATCTGGCACAGGTTGCTCTCTACCTTGTCTTCTTAATTTCATTCTCCGTATGCGCTCTAAGGCTTCTGCTTGGGCTTCTTCTCGAATTCGCTTTTCTTCTTCTTTGCGTTTCTTAGCAGTATTGAGTCGGCTTAGCATTTCCTCTGTGAGAGGTTCTTGATACAGCTTGACTCTGCATCCGCTAATGTAGCTTGGGAGAACATCACCCTCTAAAGTGGCTAGTTGTACTGCTCCACTTGTGGAGATTCTATTAATGATCATGGGTCCATAGCCACGTTTCTCTAATTTCCTCGCATGTTGTTTCAAAGTGTAGACTAGTACTAGATCGCCTGCCTTCAAACCTTTATCCTTAACGTGGGCATCAAAGTATGCCTTCTGTCGTTTCTTAGCTGCATATATCCCTGCAGCCGCCCTCAGTCTTGTTTCTCCTAATCGTTCAAGGTCAAAAAGTCTAGAGGAGAGTTCATGACCCGTCCATTCATGCTCTTGTGCTACTTTCAGTGTAGATATTAGGAAGTCCAATGGTAGCACTGCATTCTGGCCAAACACCATCTCAAAGGGGGTAGCTTGGAGTACCGTCTTGTAGGCGACTCGATATGCCCAAACAACATGGTATAGCTATTTGTCCGAATCAGAGTGTTTATTGTTCACTAATTTTGTCAGTACATTGCATAAGATCTTGTTGGTGCTCTCAGCCTGGCCATTTGCTTGAGGGTGATAGGGGGCAGACTTCTTATGTACTATCAAGAATTCTTGGAGCATATTTTCAATAACTTCATTCAAGAAGTGAGTGCCTCTATCACTAACTAGCTCTATCGGTAGCCCGTATCTAGTGAACACATTCTCAAATAAAAACTTAGCTGTTGTTTGAGCATCGTTCTTCGTTGTGGCTTTTACCTCCACCCACTTTGTTAGATAGTATGTCGCAACAATGATATATTCTGCATGGGAACCCTTAGCTGGGGGATTAATAGGACCTACGAAGTCTATTCCCCACTTAGAGAATGCACGTCCACCCATCATAGGTTTCAATGGCATCTCATCTTTACGTATAGGATATTGAGCTCTCTGACAGACATCGCATCGTTTTACATAGGTATGTGCATCCATGTGAAGGGTCGGCCACCAGAAGCCCGCAAATAGTATTGCCTTGATCACCCGATCTGGTCCAAAGTGTCCTCCTGCTACACCTTGGTGAGCAGTTTCCAAGATCTTGAGATATTCACTCTCATGGACACATAGTCTCAGGTAACCGTCTTTACCACGTTTGTATAGATTATCACCAATGAGTGAGTAATCCTGGGCTTCTTGTTCTAAACTCCTTTGCCTAGCCAGAGTCATGTCTGGAGGGAATGTTTTCGTCCTCAAGAAGGATACTAGTGGTTCACTCCAATCCGGCACTATGGACACTTGATAAAGAGTGGCATGTTCCACAGGTGGTTTAGTGCAGCAGATTGGGCATTCCTTGCACAACTTTTGGACATCAGCTTCCATAGTCGGCCAATGCACTCCGAGTCTCCGTAGTGTCTGTAGGGTTCGTCGCTTTGAGTAGCGTTGCTCTAATGCACCTACATGTGCTAATTGCAACCATTTAGCGTATTCATCCTCTTCCACACAACAGGCCAAGATTCCTTGATCAGTGTGCTTGTACATACTTCCTGCCATGATGTGATACTTCTCGGCTTTTACTACCTCTCTATCCTGTGTGTTTATTACTGGGTGATTAGGCCCGTATGTCAATACTGGCACTAGTGGCTTAGCCCACTGTGGCACCACTTCCAAATTAAACAAGTAAGCATCAGGAAGGTCATCTGACACTCCTTGTGGGGCTTCTCCAGATGTGAGCCTAGAGAGATGATCTGCTCTCAAATGAGTCCTCCCTTTTCTCACCACTACCTCAAAGTCATATTCCATTAGTAAGAGAAACCATCTTACTAATCTACCTGTATTGCATGGTTTGTTTACCAAGTACAGCAATGCCTGATGGTCAATAAAAAATTTAAACTTATTTGCAAGCAAATAATGTCTAAACTTTTTAACTGCATATACCATGCCTAAGCCTTCTCTCTTAGTAGTGGTGTAATTTCGTTCAGCTGCATTCAATTGTCTACTAGCATAGGCAATTGGAAGATCCATATTACCTTCACCAGTAGGTTGAGCAAGCACACATCCAATGGCAAAATTGGATGCATCCACATGAACATGGAAAGGTTTATTCCAATTTGGCGTGGTCAAGATTGGTGCTGAACATAACCTTCGTTTAAGCTCCTGGAAGGAATTCTCACATTCATCCGTCCACTCAAAGTTAGTCAAGAGTCCATACATGGGCTTTGCAATGACAGCATACATGTGAATGAACCGGCGGTAGTAACCACAATGCCCCATGAAAGCTTGTACTTCCTTGACATTCTTTGGCCTAGGTAACTCGGCTATGGCTCTCACTTTCTCTTCATCAGTGGATATGCCATTCTTTGACACTATGTGTCCTAAAATCTTGCCTTGCCTGACCATAAAGACGCACTTTTCTGGGTTCAGGCAGACCTGATATTCTCTACATTTGTTGAAGATTTGTCTGAGTTCAGGGATATGGGTTTATCTTATGTTGGAATGAGCACAAAGATCATCAACATAGACTTCTAAATTCTTCCTCAAGAACTCCTTAAATACATGGCACATCAGCCTCTGGAAGGTTGCTGGTGCATTGGTAAGCCCAAATGGCATTACCCGAAAGGCGAATATGCCCCATTCTGTGGCAAAAGCTGTCTTATGCCGATCCTCTGGAGCTATGGCTACTTGATTGTAGCTCGAAAATCCATCAAGGAAGCTGTACACTTCCTTGCCTGCTACTCTTTCTAAGAGATGTTCTGTGATGGGAAGCGGATAGTTATCTCGGATTGTGGCTGCATTGACCTTCTTCAAGTTAATGCATACACGCAGCTTTCCATTTTTCTTGGGCACCACTACGATGGGGGATACCCACTCAGTGTGCTCAATTTCATAGATGAATCCAGCTTCAACCAGTCTATCTATCTCCTCTTTGATCTTAGCCGCATAATTATCATTATATGTATAAGGCTTTTGCTTAGAAGGTTTGGCATCTGTGGTCATGGGGATAGTGTGTGAGCATATGTCTAGATCAACACCCTTCAAGTCCTTGTAACTCCAAGCGAATACATCTCTGTATTCTCTTAGCAAGGCTATTAGCTCTTGTTCTTCCTCTTCTGTCAGGTCATGGCCTATGTACGTGCATCTCTCCTCTCCTTCTTCTAGAGCTACCACAATTTTCTTGGTGGTTTCTTTGTTATCATAGGCCTCCCCTGATTGCGCCTCTCGTTTAGGCATTCTGACCATGACTCTCCTGTCATCTATCTCATACTTCTTAAAATTTTCCGGGACCTCAAACAAAGATTCTTCCTCTTCAGGTGTGACTTCTCTCTTCTTTCTTTTCTTTCCTTCTTCCTTCGGGGTCACATGTGTGGCTAGCCTCACATCACTTGTAAGCTCTCCATACCTCTGGGGTTGAAATTCTACTTCATGGAAGTATTCTTCATCTGATGCAAAAGGTGGGTCCATAATGATTGACTCTAGATCGGAGTCACTCGCATCCTCAAATGCATCAGGGTTAGGTTCGCATTCTTCTAATACTGCCTCTCCCATGATTGGCTCTATGGAGAAGACTGAAATGTCATAGTCATCCTCATCACAGTGGGGTGTCCATTGTTCTTCATTGATGGCTACATCCATTGTTGCTAGGATTTCTGCCCAGCCGTGGGGTTCAAATTCATATGGATGTGCAGAAATCCTAGCCGTGAGAGTAATCTTTGAGATTCACTTTGGTCCTAACACCCAAGTGTTGCAGGTACAAAGAATTGGTTCCCCAATCCTGTACCACTTGCAACTGTCGCATAAAAGGTCGTCCCAGAATCATCTCATATGCATGGTTCTTGCTAAAGTCACATATGGCGAAAGTGTGCTCAAACTCAACACCACAAGTAGTGAGAGTTATTCCCTCTAACAAGCCTAAGGGTCTCTCTATGTGACCATCAGCCATTTGCAATTTCATCCTTGTGGGCCTGAGTGCTAGCTTGCTCCAACGTTTCCATAGGGAAGTGGTGACAATTGCAACTCCTGCACCTGAGTCCAAAATTGCCTTGGTGGTGTGCCCCTGGTAGGTAATGGGAAGATAGGTGTTCCCTTCTTCACCTTCACACATGTCTCCTATCTATCCAAGGGTATTTCTGGCACTGTTCTCTGGGATCCTACCTGGGAACGAGGTTTTGCTATCTCTGGTACTTGTTTGGCTACATGTTTCCATAATTCAGGTCTAACCTTGAGTAGCTCTTCTAACTTGAGATTGCACTGCACTTTAGTGTTTTTCACTACCTCTGTGTTCCTAGGTATGATCGAGTCTTCGTTTCTTACCATGACCGTGGGTGCTCTCATACAAGTAGATTTAGCTTCCCATGGGCCTGTGAAGTGGGGTAATTCTTGTAAAGAATTAGACTCAAATTCTAATCTCCTCTGAGAGTGGGTGCTCTCCTGCTCCTCATAAATGGATGGGATGTCTTGTGGGAATTGGTCGTGTGCATCATCCACAAGTTCAATGGGAGGAGGGACTTCACTTTCCTTAGCCCATTTGTCTTCTTGAATCTCTCGTAGGAATTCTGGTGTGAACCGATTCATAGAAGATGATGTGTCTGGCTCCGTAGAGTTAGGCACATAAGCTTCAGGCACATAGGCTTTAGGCACATAGGCTTCCCGGGCAGGAAGACTTGCAGCTTCACTTGCCTTGTCCTTGTGTTGAGAGGCGGGTTCCTTTTCTGATTGTGCAATCAGCTGCTCTATTCTTTCCAATAGTCCATCAAAGTGCAACTGTGTCTTTGCTGAACTAGAGATGTTAAAGAGGCGTCTGGCTTCAAACATGGTCTGAGCCAATTCCACCATCTTAGCACAAATTTTGGTTCGTTCTAGCTCTAGTTCTGCTCTAGGGTAACATTTTTCATGATCAGTTACGTTTGGCCCTTCTTGGATTCTGGCCTGATATGCTTTAAGCATCATATTAAGGTCTTCGGGAGTGGGATCTGCTAGGACTGATCCTACTCTAGGGGGTGGTGGTATTAGTTGAGGCGGGTCGGATGGATTTGGGAATGGTGGAGGTGGGGTAGTGTGAGAGGGAGTTTGAGATGTGAGTTCAGTTATCCTGGCCTTTGTTTCTTTGAGGCTTTCCTCGAGTTCACTCATCTTTTTTGCCCATTGTCTTTTCATTCTTTCACGACTATCTCTCCAAGCTCTAGTCCTGTTCTTTGTCATGCTCTCCGTTTCACTAACATCTGGGCTCTTATCCTGACCTACCCCTTGGTTTTGCTGCAATGCTTGAGCTCTAGTCACTACCTGTACTGGTGCGGTGGACGTCACACTTCCTGTGGAGTCTACCACTAACCCAATAACATTAATAGGAGTGATTTTTGGCATATTATTAGGATTTTTAGGGCAGTCTCGCAAGAGATGCTCCTTTCCACACTCTTGACAATAGCCTTGGATCGTTACTGACTGGGGTTGTGTAGGTGGAGGCAAGGGACAATCACGAATGAGATGATCTCCCTGACATCTGTAGCATGGTCCTCTAGGGAATGGGGGTCTTACTTGCCTAGGTTGGGGTCTAGGGTTGGGGTTTGCATACATGACATTTGTGTAATCTGATTCCCAACTAGGTTCATTTGGCTCTTCACTATAGTAAGACTCACCATGTTCAGGAGATTGCATGTAGTAAGCCTGGGGACTATCAACATGTGTCGAATCGAAGCTATGGTCACTGGGATCACTTTCTGAAAGCACTGGTGTTACAGGGACTATAGCTCTATTCAGGTTCTCTTCTGTAGCTGCATATTTTACTGGGATCACATTAGCTGGGGCAGGGGGTTGTTGTGCTAACACAGGCTGAGGCCTTTGCTAGGCTTGGTATTGTGGTTGGTAGGTTTGTTGAGGCCTAGCATACTGTTGTGGTGGGTATTGGTTCTGGTATCTGCCTTGCTGAGGGTATGGCTGAGGGTAGGTTGCCTAACGGTTTGCTTATTGTAGGGGTAATCTTGCGCGGTGTGATTGGTGTACCTCCGTTCTATGGTGCAGTACTGGCTACTAGGATTTACTTGGGGTTGAGCCATAATGGGACATACATTCGCCATGTGGTCGCCACCACAAGTATAGCATCTTTTCCCAGGGGCAAACCTTGGGATCTGTTTGCTAGTGACACCTAATTTCTGAGCTACTTTCTCTGCAAGTTCCTCAATTGATGTGGATTGCGTGGAAGAGAGGCTAGAGGCACTATCTGAATCTTTGTATATCTTGGAAAGCTCTAACTCCTCCCCTAGGTTGTCCTCGATGTCAATGCACATGCGTACACACTCTTCTATGGTCCTAGGGTCCTTGAAGTACACATAGGATCTTAACTTTGTACTCAGCAATCCATCCAAGAATAAAGCCACTTGCTTAGCTGGTGTGGGGAGCTCCGAAACAGGGCATCTTTCAAGATATTGCCTGAATCTTTGTCCTGCAAGTCTCACAGTCTCTTGAGGGGTTTGTTTGAAGCTGTGAATTAATGAGGAGGTATTATTTCTTATTCCACTCTTAGAGAATTCAATAATGAAAGCCTCCAGGAGTTGGTCTATGCTCCTAAACTGTCTCTCATTCAATGGTTGGAACCACGTAAGGGCTGTGTTCCTAAGGGTTAGACCAAAGGCATTATATTGTGTGAATAGGTCCTCCACTTGTTCTGCTCTCAGGACTTGCCTAAACTCTGCCACATGATCGTATGGATCTCCAGTGCCATCGAAGTAGTTCTTCATGGACTTAACTAGCTGAGTTGGTCTCAAAGTCCTTGTGTGCTCTCTAGGTCGTGGTAGAGGGAACTCATCCGCATTTCTTTGATTCCTGTGAGCTCTAAGTACCTCAGGCTCTACTCTATTTGTTTCCATCCTCGTTCTTTCTCTGCCCCCGGGGTTAGCAAAGCTTACTTCTGGCCTATCTCTACTTCTGTCTCTTTGAGTTCCATGAGCTTGGGATGTTCCCGCTCCAGGGTGACCGTAGGATACATTTGATCTTGGTTGGGGGAAATTAATTTCACCTTTCCACGTGTAAGCATGCCTATCATTTTCTGTCACCACAAAGATCCTCTCTGAAGCGTGATCTAAGTAGGTCACTCTGCCTGGGCTATCAGGATCCTTGAACTCATAGATCATGATTGTTCCTATATCAAATGGCCGATCAGATTTATATCTCCAAAAGGCTTCTTCAATTTCTCAGTTCAGAAGAAGATCTATGCTCTTATTATCTTGGGGAATCCACTCTGGTGTGATAATCCTCGTAAGAACAGATTTCCCTCGAGGGTTCCTTGGTTCTACTCCCATGTTTCCTTGCTCTAGGTCATCTAAGTCTGATTCTGGGACTACATTCCCAAATTCATCAGTCCTATCTGGATGACTGGTGACTACATATATTGTCCCTTCCTTGTCTAAGTACACTCCGTTTTCGAACTTGACAGCTGGGCGCTCTAATCCAATGGATTGATCAAGATTCTTAATCTGTACCACAGATCTTCCTAGGCCATCCTCATAGATGCTAGCACCCAATCGGTTGGTCCTAAGGTATTCCAATTGCGTTTTGTAAGGGCCTTCTACCCTGTGCAAGTATGGCACTCCTGAACTTCCCGTAGGTCTATCCATGCCTTGAGACATCTCTGATTCACTTGTCTCAGAGCTAGGGTAGTATGAGTGGTGGCTCAACTGCTGGGCCCAAGACCTAGCAGTGTGGTTGACACTAGCCTCTGAAGACCTAAGACTTTGTTTTTCTCTCCCCAGATGTCGCCCTGATCTAAGGTTCATAACCCTAACTGAATAGCCCAAATTTGCCCAAGTACAACCTCGTTGCTGAGTTCTTTTGTATCAGTTACTTGATCCTTTTTAGTGGTTACCGTGTTTATGCTCTTGTCAGAAATCACGTCGTCAGGAATATTTTGAGTTAATTTTCGCACTGTAAGTTGATCGTTCCACGTTAGATTCTTTCCTTCAAGGTTATCGATCGTACAAAAACTTGAACTTGAATGTTTAGGTATTCTTCAACTTGATAAGTACCTAATGCCACCTTGGTCTACTCCTACCACTAGTCGTTCTTAGCATAAGCTAGGAATTGACAGAGGGGGTTGAAAGTTTCCAACCTTTTGTTTCCTACTTGGTTGCCCTTGAATGCCCAGGAAGTGTGTTCCCAAGCTTGCACTTACACTTGCTTATAACGCCTTCCGATGCTCTTAATAGATCTGTAAGAGTTCCAAAGTTAGCTTTAAGATTTAACTTCCAAAGACAGAACCAATGATTTTCATTCCTGTAGCACAAATACTAATTTGCATAATTCTTAGGAAAACAATTCTTCAGGGTTCTAGGGTTAAGATAGGGTTCAAACAGGATCACTGTGCAACAGGTTTTCCCCCAAGTTGTTTTCCTATGGCCTCCTTATGTGCTCTAGAGTAAAATGGTCATGCCCAAAATTAGCCAAACTCTTCAAATTAAAAACCCTAAAAAATTGACTAAAATTGGCTATCAATCACGATGGACAGGGCAGTCGATCGCGATGGACAGGAGTCGATCGCGATGGACAGGAGTCAATCGCGACGGACAGGGCAGTCGATCGCAACGGACAGGAGTCGATCGCGATGGACAGGAGTCAATCGTGACGGACAGGTAGTCAATCGCGATGGACAGGAGTCAATCGCGATGGACAGGAGTCAATCGCGACGGATGGGTATCAATCGCG
Source organism: Ceratopteris richardii (assembly GCA_020310875.1). Classification (NCBI taxonomy): domain Eukaryota; kingdom Viridiplantae; phylum Streptophyta; class Polypodiopsida; order Polypodiales; family Pteridaceae; genus Ceratopteris; species Ceratopteris richardii. Next base: position 67,860,391 of record CM035428.1, read on the forward strand.
ACGGACAGGAGTCGATCGCGATGGACAGGAGTCAATCGCGACGGACAGGTAGTCAATCGCGATGGACAGGAGTCAATCGCGATGGACAGGTAGTCAATCGTGATGGACAGGAGTCAATCGCGACGGACAGGCAGTCAATCGCGACGGATAGGCAGTCAATCGCGACGGATAGGTATCAATCGCGACGGACAGGCAGTCAATCGCAACGGACAGGGCTGTCAATCGCGACGGATTGAAATTTTGCAAATTTTTCAAAAATTTTTGTGGAAATGTGGTGTGCAGGGTCTCTAGTCCACTGTGATGCACTCAGATTTACCAAAAGGTGAAAATTTCTGTCAATCGCGATGGACAGAAGTCGGCGACTGCGAGACAGTTCTGCACATTTCCGTACCTGCGCGACGTGCTGGAGGGGATGATGATGCTGAAGCCTGCAAGAAATTCCAAAAGCATGCAAAAAATAGCACACAACAGTTCGCTCTCTCGCTCTCTCTCACAAGTGAAATGAGGGAAATGAAAGGAGGAAGGGGATATAGTAAAAAACTGAAATTTTTGCGATGATGGAGATGGAGGTGGGAGATGGTGATGATGATGATGGTGATGAGGTAAGGAAAAGAAAAAAAGGAAAAGTGAAGAAGTTACCTACAACGCCAACGTCCCAAATCTACGTCTTACCATCACACGCTCGTCCTCAAAGCTCGGTCCCCGGCAACGGCGCCAAAATTTGGTGTACCTCAGTGATGAGTAGCACCTCCTTTAATGTCAATCCGGGAAGACGTGAGGATGGTATGAAGACCTCGAGCAAGTGGAGGCACAAGTGCGTGAGTGAGAAGCACACAAACATGCACACACATACACACACACGCGCACACACGGCAAGACAAAGAGTGAGAAGCAATGGAGTTCTTAGATTACTTTCAAAAAAACTCTTACAAGTTCATTTCAATTACAATCTAACCTCAAAAATGAGCTCTCTAGCTCTATTTATAGTTTTTGACTATGTTTTGGCCCTGTCCAGACCTAGTGTCCGGCCTAGTTAAAAATTAGGTTCCAGGGCCGATTTGAGGGCTTAAACGGAGTCTAAAAAATACGAAAATTGATATGTAGGTACTTCTAAGGCTCCTCAAGCTCAAGGACTCCTTGGCTTGCACAAAATGGAGCTACAAAAATATGAAATGGTATTTACAATGATTGTTAGTGATAAGAATCACTGTTATAAAGATGTTGATTTGGGAAAAATTTGAAGGGCCTATCTGCCAGATTTGCGTCGACTGCTTTGTCTACTTAATCCTTCACCTCGCTCTCACTCTCTCCGCTGACTTCCTTGTTTAGTCAGTCCTTGGGTGCCCATACTGCTCTCAACAGTGGGTATACAAGCTGAAGCATAAACATGATGGTACAGTTGGCAGGTATAAGGCTAGGCTTGTTGCAAAGGGTTATGTGCAGGCAAGAGGCATTGATTTTTATGAAACCTTTGCTCCTACTTGTCGGATGACTACTGTTCGTAGCATATGTGCACTTGCAGATCATCATGGTTGGAATGTACATCAGTTGGACATTGAAACAACATTTTTGAATGGTGACTTGCATGAAGAAGTGTATGTTTTTCAGCCCCATGGCTTTGTGCAAAAAGGGCATGAAAACCAGGTGTGTAGGTTAAAGAAGGCATTATATGGTTTAAAGCAAGCACCACATGCTTGGTATGAAAAGATACATGCCCATCTCAGTGCACATGGTTTTGACAACAATCCAAATAAAAGCACCTTATATGTTAAGCGTGCTAATGATGTACTTCTAATCATTGTGGTGTATGTTGATGACATGTTGCTCACCGGTCCTCGCGAGAAGCATATTACTGCTTTCAAGGCTGATTTACATGCCTCATTTGAGGTGTCTGATTTGGGGCATTTGCATCATTATTTGGGCATTCAGTTTATGCATGTTGATGGTGGGATGGCTTTGTGTCAAACAAAATATACTGACACATTATTGCAGTGTTTTGGCCTTGAAGACTATAAACCTATTGCCACCCCTATGGAGACAGGTTTACAATTGAGTCTTCATGATGTTGGAGATGCATTTGATGTTGTTCTCTATCATCAAGTTATTGGATGCTTGATTTACTTATGCATTACTCAGCCTGATATTCAATTTGTTGTCTCATAGATGAGCAGGTTTATGCATTGCCCAAGTGTCAAGCATTGGTAGGCAGTTAAGCACATAATTCGCTACTTGAATGGTACTTGGTTACTTGGGTTGTTTTATCCCAAGGGGGGATCACTACCGCCAGATTTGCATGCTTTTTTTACTCTGATTGGGTTCGTTGCTATGACACGCATGTGTCCACTGGTGGCTTTTGCTTCATGCTTGGTAGCTCATGTATATCTTGGTTGAGCAAGAAACAAACTACTGTGGCCACTTCCAGTTGTGAGGCTGAGTATAGGGAAGCTTTCACAGTGATTGTTGAGTGTGTGTGGCTCAGACGCCTTATGGATGATTTGGGTGTTGTTCAGTCTTCTGCCACCACCATCTTCACTGACAGTCAGAGAGCATTGGCAGTTGCGAGGAACCCTGTGTTCCATACTCACACTAAGCACATTGAGGTGCATTATCACTATGTTAGGGAGAGGTTCTCTACTAGGGAGATCTGCTTGGCATATGTGCGCACACAGGAGAACATTGCAGACCTTTTCACAAAGGCTCTGCCTAGGGAGAAGTTTGAAGCTTTCTGCAAAGCTTTGGGCTTACTTCCTTTTTTGGAGTGATTTCCACATAGCTTGGCACTTCCTTATACATGAGTGCCAGCTCCTTGTTCACTGCATCACTCCCAAGGGGGGATTTGTTTATATATTTAGGTAGTGATGTGTGTGAACACTCTAGGAACGTCAGGGCACTTTTTTCTCTCTTTAGGAGGTTTTTTCACCCGCTTGTATATACACCTATTACCCTAACGGGCTACTTATCTTTATACATTCTAGTGGTAATACATTCAGTATTGTGTGCTAAGCTCCAAGCTTCTTCTTCTTCCTTGTGTTGTTTGCCTGCTTCCATAGACGTCTAACCCCAACACAGATCTCAGTGCATAGTGTAAATTTTCACACAAATGAGGATTCAAAATCTAAGTTGGAAGGTAAGCCATCTATGTCTAAAAGCATTTTATTAGACGGGTTATATTTTGTGAGAACCAACTATTTAAAGTTGCATTTGTAAAAGTCTCCTATAGAAAGTGCTTGTTTCAGACACAGGTTTACTTATTAGAGTAAATCTAAAGTTTTCTAAGTTCTTTTTAGAGAACTTTAACTTGGAGTAGTCACAAAAATAGTAGAAGAGTGTTGTGTCAAATTTGCATAGAAAACTTTAATCATTTCATCAGTCAATGAGTGAATTTTGTGAGGCAGACTTTTCTGAGTGAAGCTAGTTTTCATAGAGAAGATGAGTGTTCATATTCTGGTAAAAGATTTCAAAATTGGTGAAAGTTTTGAGCTATACTTGACATAGAGGTGTTCTAAACTCAAGTGTAGCTTGTCTTTTGGAGATTAATCATCTCCACAAACACTACACATACGATCTTGGTATTTGCAGTGGCCACCTCACTCACGTAGCAACACCCCTCTCGATCCCAGAGACCACAGTAGCCACTCTTTAATCAACTGAATTGGTCAAGCTACAAGATCAAATTGGGAACTTCAAACCAAGATTTTCCAATATAAATGGCCTCCATCACCCTTGCATGTACTTGAAGCTAAAGAAATAGTAGAGATCCCCATCGAATAGACCTTCAAAGAGGAATATGAGCCTCAACCAATACCAGAGGGTTGGGCTACAAAAGAGGGACAAGATACATTTGAAGCACCCAAGTCACCTTGGTTAAAAGAAGTTGAAGAGATTGGATGAACCCACAATTATCACGTCACCATCCAAATCCAAACAATGGCAAACATGGAAGAAGAATTATTCAAGTCAAAAGACTTCCAAAATCTAGCACACAAACAAATTATCACCACCTCTGAGCTTCAATATCAACCATACTTTGTTATTTTAGCTAACTACAATGCAGAGGTGAAGTGCATTATTGGCAAAGAACCTACATTTTCCACACAATTTGAGCCTAAGGATGTGTCAGAGCTCGACGAGGTACCATCATCCAGGCAAATTGGAAAACATACTTACTCAAGACATATTCGGAATTATACACACATTGTCCCATGCTTCACTGCATATCTTATACAACCCGTGCTACAAACCAATCCCAAGGTGAGAATATTGGCTTTCATTTGTCATTAAGGTCAAGAACAATGCCTCATGTGCATATTGGGTTAACTACTCATATCTTACACCATCGCAAGGATCACCTACTATCTCCTACATGATCGCTACTATCAGACACTGGATGTATCCTTTGAAATCGATGCCAAACATTGTTGCTTAGATGCTTTGAAAAATATTTGACTTGATGTTGATATTATTCAAAACTTTCATAGATGTTAAAGCCCCACATGCCTCTACACCAAGTTTTGAGAATGGGAACGATGATTTGGTACATGATATGAGCACTACTCCTTCCATCAGTGCTGTCTCTAGCATACTCAAATCAAATATCTCACCATCTGGTAAAAGAAAAAGTTTAGAAGATATTTTTGTGAAAAAATTTTGGGAATATCATTCCAAGGTATTTATCTCTAAACCCACCCACCTCTTGCAATTATTCACATGTGAGCAGACAACGTACTCAAAATACTATCAAACACAGCACCCAAAAGTCCTAGGTGCTATAGATTGGGAACATTTGAAAATTGATCTCCCAAAGGGACTTAGATTACAAGAACATGAACTAGCATCAAATGTCCTCTACTACTACACGGAGAAACCTATCCCATAAAGGTCTCTCAAGGATGACAAACTTGAGAAGGGGGACTGTTAGTAACAAGAGTTGCCAAGGCAGCAAACAAGGAAGCCTCATGCAAGAAGGTGAACAATAAATGCAAGGCTTAGATGCAAGGTTAAGTGGGAAAGGGAGCCAACATAGATCTGGCAAAGAATAGGCCTCTCAACTTTTTCACATATAATTTCCATCAAAACAATGATTTTTATCAATACGCATCAATGTAAATACCTTTTTTTGGTAGTTTCAACTCCATTTTGAGAAGCCCAGGAGTCCCCAATCTTGAGTATTAGAAAAACATACCTATCAATTTTCATATATTTTGGAGCTCATTTGAGCCCTCAAATTAGTGTAGGAACCTAATTTTTAACTAGGTTGGACATTGGTTTTGAACTAGGCAGGACATAGTTTTAAACTAGGCGAAAGCTAGTCAAAAACTATAAAAGGAGATAGAGAGCTCATTTTTTAGGGTAGGTTGTTAGAGAATTGAGCTTTTTAAGAGAATATTTGTAAATTGAGTTGATAATAGAAGATTCCATTGTGCAAACTCTCTTTTCTATCTTGTATCTGCTTGTGTGTGTATGTGTGTACAAGCTAGTGTGCTTCTCACTCACACACTTGTGCATTCCTTTTGCTAAGAGTCATGAGACCATCCTCACGTCTCCACAGATTGACATGTATGAGTTGGATCTTCACCATGGTGGTACTCCCACTATGCCATAGTGACATAGAAGCCACTACTATCCAAAATTAGCATGCAGGCAATGAATGTGTGAAGAAGAACAAGGTTGGATATCTCCAAAGTCCTTCAAACCTATATGTACTCCTCATCCTTGAGCCTTCCTTGAGTTCTCCTTGAGTCCTCCTAGCTCATCACCTAAGAGCTTAGCTAAAGTAGCTTATCGATTGATCTTGACAGATGATTAAGGGGACAAGTGAGCCTCTCCTTATATAGTTAGGGGCTGAGGGCTCAAAAAAACATGCCTTTAGTTAAAAGCAAGGATTGAGGCTAGAAAAGCATCACACATGAGGGCGCTTTTGAACAAAGATGCTTTGCTTTTGGTGAAAAGCAACATAAAACACATGTTGAAAGGAAAAATTAGGGTTTCACTTTTGAGGGCCAATCTAGAACCAAATGGTATATTGCTATATATCATTGGAATTCTCTTGAAGAGTTATTTCCACTTGTGCAATAATATTTCTTCCCATTTTCACCAAATGTTGGCTAATTTCTCAAATAAAGATTTTTGGAACATTGGAACTTTGGGACATTATGACATTGTTTTCCAACAATCCCCCCTCAATATCATAATGGCATAAGGTTCAATTGTCTACATAACTTATGATGTTTGTGATTATGTCTCTTAACTTCTTTCCAATGGACCTTGACTAGTTTTTGCATGAACCTTGATACTTGATAAACTGCAAATTAAATGTCAGGTCATGTATTAGATAGATAGATCAAGCATCCAACTTGTTGAGCCAATCATAGTCAAACTGGTCAAAGTCAAGTTAGTAAAAGTCAAAGTGGTCAAAGTCAATTTGGTCAAGGTGAATAGGTAGTGCACAATCAATTTATTCACAATGGCTATGATTTTGCAAAAGTTGGATGCAAGTTGTGTTGGGTGTGTGTAGAAGTGCGAGAGACACACAAGAAGCACACACAAGGAGCACAAACACACAAAGACACACGGAGAAGACGATGGCTGGAATAGCTCTCTCTATTGACGATGAACTGAACTGAAGTAAGAGCTGAAAATATCCCTAAGTACAAAGTACCACTACATATGAGAGTATCAAGTATGTGGTAACATGAGGAAAAAACCTATAGCCAGCACTAGAGTAAAAAGTGCCCATGTATAGGGAAAAGGTTCACATCAAAGCTACTCAAGGAACACATAAGTGTAACAAACCCCCCTGGAGCGTATGATGTGAACACATACTTGACACACACTAGGAAGAAGAAGAAGCTTGAAGCACAACACACAATACTGAATCTATTACTAGATAATGTACAAAGATAAGTAGTCCATTAGGGCAATAGGCGTATATACAAGCCGCGGGAAAAAAAACCTCCTAAAGAGGGAAAAAAGTGCCCCAGCAGTCCTAGTGTGTTCACACACATCACTACCTAAATATATCAACAAATCCCCCCTGGGAGTGATGCGGTGAACAAGGAGTTGGCACTCATGTATAAGGAAGTGCCAAGCTATGTGGAAATCACTCCACAAAAGGAATTAAGTCCAAAGCTTTGAGGAAAGCTTCAAACTTCTCCCTAGGCAGAGCCTTCATGAAAAGTGCAATGTTCTCCTGCATGGGCACATATGCCAAGCTAATCTCCCCAGCAGAGAACCTCTCCCTGACATAGTGATAGTGCACCTCAATGTGCTTAGTGCGAGCATGGAACACAGGGTTCCTCGCAACTGCCAATGTGCTCTGACTGTCAATGAAGATGGTGGTGGCAGAAGTCTGACCAACACCCAAATCAGCCATAAGGCGTCTGAGCCACACACACTCAACAGTCATTGTGAAAGTTGCCCTATACTCAGCCTCATAACTGGAAGTGGCCACAGTAGGCTGCTTCTTGCTCAACCAAGATATACATGAGCTACCAAGCATGAAGCAAAAGCCACTAGTGGACACATGAGTGTCATAGCAACCAGCCCAATCAAAGTAAGAAAAAGCATGCAAATCTGGCGGTAGTGATCCCCCCTTGGGATAAAACAACCCAAGTAGTCGAGTACCACTCAAATAGCGAAAGATGCGCTTAATTGCCTGCCAATGCTTGACTCCTGGGCAATGCATAAACCTGTTCATCTGTAAGACAGCAAAGTGAATATCTGGCCGAGTAATGCATAAGTAAATCAAGCATCCAATAGCTTGCTGATAGAGAACAGCATCAAATGCATCTCCAGCATCATGAAGACTCAATCGTAAACCTGTCTCCATAGGAGTGGAAATAGGCTTACAGTCTTCAAGGCCAAAATGCTACAATAATGTGTCAATATATTTCATTTGACACAAAGCCATTCCACCATCAACTTGCATAAATTGAATGCCCAAATAGTGATGCAAATGCCCCAAATCAGACATCTCAAATGAGGCATGCAAATCAGCCTTAAAATCAGCAATATGCTTCTCAATAGGACCAGTGAGCAGCATGTCATCAACATAGATGACAATGATCAGAAGCACATCATTAGCACGCTTAACATATAAGGTGCTTTCAGTTGGACTGTTCTCAAAACCATGTGCAATCAGATAGGCATGTATCTTCTCATACCAAGCACATGGTGCTTGCTTTAAACCATATAATACCTTCTTTAAACTATACCATCCGGTTTACGCTTCAGCTTGTATACCCACTTAGTGCCAATGGCCTTCTTGCCAAGAGGCAAGTCACATAAAGACCAAGTACCATTCTTCATTATAGCATCATATTCAGATTGCATAGTAGCCATCGAATTATCTAAATTTTATGCTATATCAAACGAAACAGGCTCATTTTCATCACAAAGACTAGATGCACCCATAGCATAGCCATCTAATGCAAAAGAGGCACTATGAGAGCCTGAACGACTACGATATGATAGAGGTGCATCTAATTTGCTGTCACACAAGGTCTGCACCAGCCATTTTCGCATAGTTCTTGCCTGCTCAATACAAGCTCTCTCATCGATAAGTGCATCATGTACATCTGCATCAGAAATGGAATTATCTGCATCATCACATGAAACCTGCAAAGGTTGAGAAGTTGCCTCATTAGGACCAGCACTAGATTGTCCACCTGTAAAAAGAGGCAGCAAAGTATCATACATGTCTTTAAAGCTAACAAATGTCTCCTTAGTACGTGAAAGCAATGGTTGAATAGCATCTTCCACAAAAACAACATCACGGCTAACCAGAATGTGTTTAGTCTGTGGATACAAAAATACATTTTACTGCTTTATCATCCAATTTTTTGCGATGTTGTTCAAGCACTAATGCATATGCCAAACAATTAAAAACACACAGATGAGCAACAGATGGCTTGCGGTCATGCCAAGCCTCATATGGAGTGATAGACTATAGCGCTGTAGTGGGACACCTGTTCAGTACATATGCTGCACAGATGATAGCCTCAAGCCAGAAACTATGTGGTAAAGCCTGACTCTTGACCATACACCTTGCCATCTCCATGAGTGACATGTTCTTTCGTTCAGCAACTCCATTCTGTTGAGGTGTATATGGCACAGTACACTGGTGTTTTATCCCACACTCAGCCAGAAATGCATTAAAATTAGAAGACATATATTCCCCCCCTCGATCAGAACGGAGGGTGCCCATTTTACATGCTGACAGATTTTTAGCCAAAACCAAAAACTGTTTGAAGCACATGAATACTTCGGAATTCGCCTTCAATGCATATACCCATGCATGCCTGGAAAATTCATCGATGAAAGCCATGAAGTAAAGATAATTCCCAAGAGAAGGTGTCTGCATAGGACCACAGACATCACTATGTACAAGTTGCAATTTCTGAGTAGCCCGAATTCAACCATCTTTTAAAAAGGATGAACGCTGCATTTTATACAGCCTTCACAAACATGTTTTCTAGGTGCCTCAAGTTTGGGTAAAGAGGACACCATTTTAGATTTTTGCAGGCGTAGCAAACTAGCAAAATTCTGATGACCAAAGCATGCACACCAAAGCTTTGCATCTGACATAGCCTGAGAATCATTTACTGCACATGCCAAATCATTTACAGATCTTTCATAGTCTATGAGCTTATACAGCCCATGACATAAAATGCCAGAAGCAATAATCACATCACCATTTGACAGATCATGAACTGTACACCTGTCATCAATAAATTTCACCAACCAAGCCAAACTTGGCTAATGTAGAAATTGATAACAGGTTCTTCTTGATCCCCGGCACAAATAAAGCATCTAACAAAGTGAAAGAACTACCATCAATAGTAGTCAAAATGATCTTACCAACTCCCATAACAGGATAAGAGGAGTTGTTGGCGCATGTAACAGTGTTCCCTGTAGGGGCAGGCTCGAGTGAAGAGAAAAAACTGCGCTGCGAGGTAATATGATTTGTCGCCCCACTGTCAAAATACCAAACATCTGAGTCTACTGCAGACATGCACTGCTCGTGAGAAGATGGGTCAAAACTGCAGACAGTAGTAAACGCCCATTCTTCTTCCTGCACAAGATTAGTAGACTCTGTTTTTGGTGTAGAGGCCTCTGCAACAACCATTCAAGCCTCTTTCTTCTTTGCCTCTTTAGCAGCCAGTTTTGGACAATTCTTTATGATATGATCATTCCCTTTACAGTACTTACAAAACAATTTTTGCTTTTCTGATTTCTTCTCATCTTTATCTTTCTTCTTCGAATATGCAGAATTAGCAGATTTTTGCTTACTAGTTGAAGAGCTCCATTTTCCTTTGCCCTTCTCATTAGCCAAGAAAGCTTGATCTACAACTCGCATAATGGACCTGTTCTGCTTGGACTAATCTTCTTGCAACAGAACAGAGACTAACTCTTCAAATGATAAGGCATTTGGATTGCCTTTCATCATCAACCAAAGAGTAGAAGCAAAACTCTGATATGAATCAGGAAGACCCTTCAGAACGATCTGCACAAGTGAGCTATCTGGTATAACCTCATCAGCAGAAATCAACTATTCCTTCAAGTCTTTGATCTTCGTTAGGAAACTGTCCATAGAATCACCTTCATTCATGTGGTCACTCTCCAACTGTTTTCGGAGGTAAGCAACACGAGCCTCATTCCTAGCTTGGTACAATGTGGTAAGTGTATCCCAAGCATCCTTAGTTGTTCTGTAAGAGCGAATGTGAGGAATAATGGCACGTTTGACAGACAAAGCTCTCAATGCATATGCCTCGGCATCTCTGCCATCCCAGTGAATCTGCTCTACAGTAGGTGTAGAAGAAACCGCAACACGAACAGGAATATGCAGAATATCATCATCTTTGATACCTTCTGCATCAGCTTTAGTACCTGCAGTTGTAACAGTTGCAGGTGTGATAGGATGTTTTTCGACACCCTACACAATGTTCCACAGTCCTTTTGCAACCAACACATGTCACATCATATAAGCCCATAACGGGGAGTTGGTACCATCCAACTTATCCTCAACAGCCAACATGCGGAATACATCACTGCTTTCAGCCATGGCCGGTGACTAAAATACCTTGATGCAGAAAATTGATTGTATCTCAAAAAGTTGAATAGAACTGCCCAGATGAATTCTGCTAGACCTGTAGAATACTTTGAGACGCTTATACTGGCGAACAGAAATTGGTATATACCTTTGGCACAAAAAGATGAAATAGCCTGCACAAGCGTTGCAATAGTGCATTCGGAGGCTGAAACGAGCTCAGATCGCGATTTCGGCACCACATAGCAAAGCTGTTTTGATCTCGAAAACATGTTGAGTATGCTCACCAAAATTCATGTGATTCTGAGACTACAACTGGCGGAGTGTTGACGGCGCCCTAGATGAAGCGACGACCTGCTTTGATACCAATTGTTGGAGTTAGACGTCTGCGGAAGCACACGAACAGCACAAGGAAGAAGAAGAAGCTTGGAGCACAACACACAATACTGAATGTATTACTAGAGAATGTACAAAGATAAGTAGCCCATTAGGGCAATAGGCGTATATACAAGTCGAGGGAAAAAAACCTCCTAAAGAGGGAAAAAAGTGCCCCGACGGTCCTAGTGTGTTCACACATCACTACCTAAATATATCAACACTCCTCAATCCATCTTTGGCGCCAGATTGATCACACGACACCTTCTTAAGGAGTTCTGTCTCTTATGCATGTTGTCAGGCTTGATTATGAGGGATTAAAACATGAGGAGTAACGGATCAAACAAAGATAAATTAGTGGACGGGCCAGAGCGGGTGATTGAACTCGCAACCTATGTTCCCTTCAATGCCTCTTGTAACCACAAAACCATGGCTTTTGGGGCAAGTGGTTAGCCCATCACATTCCTAACCAAGAGGTTGTGATTTCAATTCATTACATTGGTATCACAAGCATAGGCATGCATCTACAAAAGATTGTTGGTGCATTTCTCTTTCCAAAAGAATGTTTGTAGGCACCATACATATTTTCTTCTTGCTTGCAAAAGGAATAGGATGCACTCAAGCCTGTGCACATGTATATTTATAACCTTTTGTAAAGTAGAGGATAGATTTTTTATGCACGGATGATTGGACATGGATGATTGGATGCACTCATGTCAAGCTTAAGAATTGCTTGATTTAGGTTTGATGCATGAAAGGAGAATGCCAACACATGCATGCAAGAAGAGACATTTTTATATGCATGATTATTGATTAAGTAGTTGAATACTTATATTAAGCACTTTTCTGAGGATGAGAAAAATATGCTTGGTTTTGTTTAAGCTAATTAAAGCTCAAATAAGAAACCCAAGTAATCTTTAGGAATCAAGATATTTTCCTAAAAGATATATTAAAGTAATCTTTAGGAATTAAGCTACTTCCCAAAGATAATCCAACAAATAAAATAGTCTACTTAACTATTTCCTTGGAATAAAAATAAATACCTTTTGGACAAGCATTAAAGCCTTAAGTCTTGGTCTTGTCCAAAAGTCAAGAGTTTCTCTTGAAGATCATTCCAATAAAGGAAAGGATTAAGATGAATCATTGGCTTAGTATTAGTTGATTCCTTGGTAGGAATCTAAAGTTTTGGAAAGGAAAAATCTCCCTAGATGTGAGACTAGAATCTTTCAAGAAAAGTTTAATAGCAAGTAGTTCCCAGTAATTCCCAAACCACTGGTATTGGTAATTAAGTCCAAATATTGATATAACCTAAAGGTATATCAAAGATTCTTAGCTTTGGAATCTGAGAGGCATCAGTGTTCGCCTGGACTTAAGATTGAGGGAAAGATCTCTAAAAATCCTGCAGGTAAGCAAAGAAGCTTTAGATAGTTCAGGAGATTTTAAAGATAAAGACTAAGTCTTTATTTTAGAAGCAAGATCAACTAGACTTGATCAAGCTTGGCCATGATTGTCCAAGAATGTGCAATTGGAACTACTCTGTAGATTACCCAAGTATTGGCAATAAAAATTCCTTTTGGGAATTATTCACTTAGATTCCATTTATCCAATGGAAAAGTGTAAAAAGAGTAAGCTATTCCAAGTCTGAACAGAGTGAAGATATTCCAAGAATGTAGTTTGCAACTATGAAGATGGTACTTAAGTCTTCAGAAGGTAAAACATAAATGTTTGCCTATCCTTAAAGGGATTTTGGTACAAATCCTGAAAGCATGAGCGGATACTTAAGACTTAAGCAGTAGAGAGATTCCTATATAAAGTCCCGAGGGTAGGTACCTAAAGCATCAGTAAAGAAAGGAATCTAAAGACAAGAAGTCAAAAGCTCTTGTCACTACAAATTGGTCAAGGATAAACCGATTGAACTTGAATTTGTGAAAATTCAAGTGCTTGGAATTTTGATTGGTTTTCATTTGAAACCCTAGCAAAGAGGAATAGATGTTCCATCAAAAGTTTTTCAAGTTTCGAAAGGAAAGCACAAGATCATGAAACAATCATGTGAAGGGATCAAAACCTAGAAAATCTAGTTAGAGGTAATGTCTGAAACTTCAAAATTCTTGTAAAGAATTGAAGCAAGAAGGTACTCTATCAAAAGATGTTTTGACTTTAAGATAAGTATCACGCACACATTAATGTGAATATAAAATAGGGTGGTATGGGACACCATATTTTATACTCGAATTGATGTAGGAAAGATGATATGGTACATCGGACCGTGGGATGATAATTATCTTTTAGTCCTAGTTTGGATGTTGAAGTTAGGTTTGATCCTCAAGGGAATTAGAACTTCAAAAAAGGAGCTTAAATTCAAGGAGGATAAACGTAGTATCTCAAGATAACTTCAAGATCAAGGAAATAGAAGTATGAAAGATCTGTGAATGATTCGGCATGTGCAGTTCATGATTCTCAGGCTATGTCAGATGCAAAGCTTTGGCATGCATGCTTTGATCATCTGAATTTTGCTAGTTTGTTACGCCTGCAGAAATCTGAAATGGTGTCCTCTTTGCCCAAACTTGAGGCACCTGGAAAACATGTTTGTGAAGGTTGTATTTTGGGAAAAATGCAGCGTTCTTCCTTTCCAAAAGATGGTTCAATTTGGGCTACGCAGAAATTGCAGCTTGTACATAGTGATGTTTGTGGTCCTATGCAGACACCCTCTTTTGGAAATTACCTTTACTTCGTGACTTTCATTGATGATTTTTCCAGGCATGCATGGATATATCCACTCAAAACAAAGTTCGAAGTGTTCATGTGCTTCAAACAGTTTTTGGTTTTGGCTGAAAATCTGTCAGCATGTAAAATGGGCACGCTCCGTTCTGATCGAGGGGGGGAATATATGTCTTCAGATTTTAATGCATTTCTGGCTGACGTGGGATAAAACACCAGTGTACAGTGCCGTATACACCTCAACTGAATGGACTTGCTGAACGAAAGAACATGTCACTCATGGAGATGGCAAGGTGCATGGTCAAAAGTCAGGCTTTACCACATAGTTTCTAGCTTGAGGCTGTTATGTGTGCAACATATGTACTGAACAGGTGTCCCACTAAAGCGTTGCAGTCTATCACTCCATATGAGGCTTGGCATGACTGCAAGCCATCTGTTGCTCATCTGCATGTTTTTGGTTGTTTGGCATATGCATTAGTGCCTGAACAACATCACAGAAAATTGGATGATAAGGCAGTAAAATGCATTTTTGTTGGGTACAGTTCTGAAAGTAAAGGCTATCGTCTGTATCATCCACAGACTAAACGCATTCTGGTTAGCCGTGATGTTGTCTTTGTGGAAGATGATATTCAGCCATTGCTTTCATGTACTAAGGAGACATCTGTTAGCTCCAAAGACATGTATGATACTTTGATGCCTCTTTTTACAGGTGGACAGGCTAGTGCTGGTCCTAATGAGGCAACTTCTCAGCCTTTGCAGGTTTCATATGATGATGCAGATCATTCCATTTCTGATGCAGATTTACATGATGCACTTGTTGATGAGAGAGCTGATATTGAGCAGGCAAAAACTATGCCAAAATGGCTGGTGCAGACTTTGCGTGACAGCAAATTAGATGCACCTTTGTCATATCATACTCGTTCAGGCTCTCATAGTGCCTCCTTTGCATCAGATTGCTATGCTATGGCTGCATCTAGTCTCTGTGATGAGAATGAGCCTATTTCTTTTGATGAAGCACAAAATTCAGAAAATTGGATGGCTGCTATGCAATCTGAATATGATGCTATAATGAAGAATGGTACATGGTCTTTATGTGACTTGCCTCCTGGCAAGAAGGCCATTGGCACTAAGTGGGTATACAAGCTGAAGCATAAACCTGATGGTACAGTTGACAGGTATAAGGCTAGGCTTGTTGCAAAGGGTTATGCACAGGAAAGAGGCATTGATTTTGATGAGACCTTTGCACCTACATGCCGTATGACTACTGTTCGGAGCATTTGTGCACTTGCAGCCCATCATGGTTGGAATGTACATCAGTTGGACATTAAAACAGCATTTCTGAATGGTGACTTGCATGAAGAAGTGTATGTTTTTCAGCCCCGTGGCTTTGTGCAGAAAGGGCATGAAAACCAGGTTTGCAGGTAAAGAAGGCATTATATGGTTTAAAGCAAGCACCACGTGCTTGGTATGAGAAGATACATGCCTATCTGATTGCACATGGTTTTGAGAACAGTCCAACTGAAAGCACCTTATATGTTAAACGTGCTAATGATGTGCTTTTGATCATTGTTGTCTATGTTGACGACATGCTGCTCACTGGTCCTATTGAGACACATATTGTTGATTTTAAGGCTGATTTGCATGCCTCATTTGAAATGTCTGATTTGGGGCATTTGCATCACTATTTGGGCATTCACTTTATGCACGTTGATGGTGGAATGGCTTTGTGTCAAACGAAATATATTGACACATTATTGCAGCATTTTGGCCTTGAAGACTGTAAGCCTATTGCCACTCCTATGGAGACAGGTTTAAGATTGAGTCTTCATGATGCTGGAGATGCATTTGATGCTGTTCTCTATCAGCAGGCTGTTGGATGCTTGATTTACTTATGCATTACTTGACCAGATATTCAGTTTGCTGTCTCACAGATGAGCAGGTTTATGCATTGCCCAGGAGTCATGCATTGGAAAGCGGTTAAGCGCATCTTTCGCTACTTGAGTGCTACTCAGCTACTTGGGTTGTTTTATCCCAAGGGGGGATCACTACCGCCAGATTTGCATGCTTTTTCTGACTCAGATTGGGCTGGTTGCTATGACACTCGTGTGTCCACCAGTGGTTTTTGCTTCATGCTTGGTAGCTCATGTATATCTTGGTTGAGCAAGAAGCAGCCTACTGTGGCCACTTCCAATTGTGAGGCTGAGTATAGGGCAACTTTCAGAGCGACTGTTGAGTGTGTGTGGCTCAGACGCCTTATGGCTGATTTGGGTGTTGGCCAGTCTTCTGCCACCACCATCTTCACTGACAGTCAGAGCGCATTGGCAGTTGCGAGGAACCCTGTGTTCCATGCTCGCACTAAGCACATTGAGGTGCATTATCACTATGTCAGGGAGAGGTTCTCTGCTGGGGAGATCAGCTTGGCATATGTGCCCATGCAGGAGAACATTGCAAACCTTTTCACGAAGGCTCTGCCTAGGGAAAAGTTTGAAGCTTTCCGCAAAGCTTTAGGCTTACTTCCTTTTGTGGAGTGATTTCCACATAGCTTGGCACTTCCTTATACATGAGTGCCAGCTCCTTGTTCACTGCATCACTCCTAGGGGGAATTTGTTGATATATTTAGGTAGTGATGTGTGTGAACACTCTAGGACCGCCGGGGCACTTTTTTCCCTCTTTAGGAGGTTTTTTTCCCCCGGCTTGTATATACGCCTATTGCCCTAATGGGCTACTTATCTTTGTACATTCTCTAGTAATACATTCAGTCTTGTGTGTTGTGCTCCAAGCTTCTTCTTCTTCCTTGTGTTGTTCGCGTGGTTCCGCAAACGTCTAACTCCAACATGAAGTAAGTAACTTCCAAGATCTTCTTGAAACACTTCAAGATAAAGTGTTGTTAATTCGGAAATCTTTCATAAATTTCTGAAAAAGTTGGACTTTGAGTTGATCTTTTCAACCAAGGATTTGATTGACTAAGTCAAGCATCAAGTGTAACTTGATAAATTCACTCTTTTAACTCAAAGAAATGCACAAGAATTGCATTCTCAATAAGGAGTCAGAAAGATTGAATGTGACATGAACTTAGTCTCAAGTGAAGCATTATTTAAATACTAAACTCATCAATACTACTTCAGTGGATCGACAAACTGATGTTGGTTACCACACTAGTATCTTGTGGTTGGATGTTGTTTTCGAGTTGCTCTGAATCTTTTTGAGAATCCAGCTTATTTCTCTTAAAGATAAAGAAAATGCTTCAATACCCTACTAAAATAAATCTTTGAGAAATTAATATTCTGAGTCATCTAGACTTTGACTCATAGTAAGTTTACATATCTTTGAAGTTTGAATTGGTTGATCAGAGTTTTTTCTTTCCGCTTTCCGAATCTTTTGGATTTGACTCAGATATGGTATCTGATTCTTTTCATAAAAGTCAAGGGTTAGCTGGATAGAACCAGGTAACTAAATTAAACATCCTAGATAGATGTTTTGTATCAAAACCTCCTAGAGTCTAGTATACTCTAGAATAGAGAAGTTAGGAATTGATTGACAATTCCCAAGAACTTTTAGCTCAAGTCTTTGAGAAAAGTGTCCAAGTTGAACAATTTTCATTTTGAATTTGAATTGCTCAAGTTATAGTATGGTTGACTAGAAAATGGTAAACTTTCTCCTACAGTTTACATAGGATTTTTAAACTCATAAGGAAAAAGTAGTCCTCTAGTCGGGTGAAAAAATCAAGTAACTATTGGAAAGGAGTTAACCATTGTACAAGCATCTAAGTTAGATGTTTGGGACAACTAGACTTCAAGTTCTCCAAAATAAATTCAAGTGAATCAAGAGTTCTCAAAGTCTTGTAAGGGATAAGAATCCCACCTTTGTTACTAAGTTCATGCACCAGCCATGCCCATAAATGGACTAGTAATTTGAATCCACCCAGTTCACATGATTGTGCCTAGATCACACATCAAGAAACTATGAATTGGCTAGGGATGTTTTTAGATCCACCCTTATTATTCATTCACTACTTTGAACTTTGATCAGTTTATCAAAGTGCAAAGCCAGACAGTGTTTTGAATCATTTGGGCAGGGATCCACCATAGAGATGAGACATGTTCTTCCACTTCTACAACATGACCATGTTCTTCCAGTTTTAGAACATGAGGCTCAGGGGTTGCCTACAGTAGATATATAGCTCTATTTTCGAGGACAAAAATATTTTCCAAGGGGGAAAGTAATAAAGTAAGTCTATGATCTAGGTCCGATCGATTCAGACGGATCTGAAATTGGGCACTGTTTGGTCATCCATGTGTATGAACAAAGATATCGAGTTTAGACTTACTAGGAGGTCTTGTGCTCTTGTGAACAAGTGATCCACTTAGCTTAGTGGTTAGGTCTCAAGGATGTGAAGGATGAGATCTTGGGTTCAATCCCCATGGGGGACATGGGGAGAGTATTTTGCCCAAAGAGATATAGAGCCTTCTAGAAGCATCCACTTGAGTTAACTCGAGTTAACTGGGACACTTGGCGCACATGTAGTTACATGGCTGACACTTGGATGGTTAATATCCACCTACCCAAGAAGGCAATCCCCTAGAGAGAGCTATAAATAGAGGCATTTGGTTGGGAGGAGAGTCATCTCTCTACCACCTGGTGGTCGTAATCCTTAGGTTGTTGCAATTCCTAAGTTATTCTAGGAATAATATTACATGGTGGTTTTGATACAACAACTTTCCCTTTAGATGTATGAGGAGTTGGGATAGATTGGAAATGCCTATAAACTAAGAACTCAGGTGAGGATATTTGAGCTCATAAGCAGGTCTTAGGCAGCCAAATTTGTAAGTTAGTATGGTTAGCTTTCATCAACCACTTTGTTACTGATACTCAGAGTACTCTTGGTGGTGGATGTCTTTGAGCATTGTTGCTTGCCTTTACTTCATCTCCTTTTGCTTCTCAAATGAATACTTTGATGTGGACAAAACAACCGGTTGCTCCCATTCATAACCATATCTGCTTCATTCTTTGGATATGTTTATTTCTCCATGACTCCATTGGTCTTCTTACTTCAAGAGTAATGTTGTTGCTTTGCACACTTCTTCTAAGCATTCTAAATCCATGATTCTCTAGGATAGCTCATGGCCTATCCATTGATGCTCTTGTGCAACCTTTAGAGTGGCTATTGGAAATTTTAATGGGAACACTACATTTTGGCCAAAAACCATTTGGAAGGGAGCTACCTTGAGTATCATTTTATAGGCCACTTAATATGACCAAACAATGTGGTGTAGTTGTTTGTCCCAATCAAAACATTTATTATTTATGAGCTTAGTCAATACATTGCATAGGATCTTGTTTGTACTCTTTGCTTGTCCATTTGCGTGGGGGTGGTATGGTGTCGACTTCTTATGGATGACCATGAAATCTTTCAAGAGATATTCAATGACCTCATTCAAGAAGTGGGTTCTTCAATCGCTTACCAATTCTATAGGCAATCCATATCTCATGAATACATTCTCAAACAAAAACTTGGTTGCTGCATGTGCATCATTCTTCCTAGTAGTCTTTACTACTACCTATTTGGTAAGATAATTTGTTGCTACAATGATGTATTCAACATGGGAGCTTTTAGATGGGGGGTCAATAGGACCTAAAAAGTATATGCCCCACTTGGAGAATGCATGTCCTCCTATCATGGGTCTTAGTGGCATCTCATCTTTTCGAATAGGATCTTGAGTTTGTTGACATGTGTCACATCTCTTCACGTAGGTACATGCATTCATATGAAGAGTATGCCACCAAAGACCTAAAAATAATATGTCTCTGATCACTGAATCAGGCCCAAAGTGCCCTCCTATAATGTTTTGGTGTGTAGTTTCTAAACTTTTCAGGTATTTTCTCTCATGTACACATAGTCTCAAATATCGATCTCGTCCATGCTTATACAGATTATCACCAATGAGTGTATAATCTTGAGCTTCCTACTTTAGAACCCCTCATCACGCTAATGTCATCTCTCGAGGAAAGTATTTGTTCTTAGAAAGTCAATCAAAGGAAGACTCCAATAAAATATCAAAGACACTTGATATAGAGTGGCATTTTCAAATGGAGGCTTGCTACTACAAGTTGGGCAATCTTTGAGTCTCCTATAGACATTTGCTCCCATAGTTGGCCAATATGCACCTAATCTTTTCAGTGTCTATATGGTTTTTTGTTTTGGATGATGTTGCCCTAATGCACCTATGTGTGCTAATTGCAACCATTTATCATATTCTTCCTCTTCCACAGAACAAGCTAAGATTCCTTGGTCTGTTTGCTTATAAGTACTCCTAGTGAGTATGTGATATTTTTGTGACTTAATAATTTCTTCATGTTTGGTCTTTACTATTGGGTTCTTGGGTTCAATTGTGAGAATAGGCAGTAGTTGTTTAGCCCCATTAGGAACTACATCTAGGTTGAACAAATATGCATCAAGAAGTTCATCTGATACACTTTGAGGGGATTCTCCTATAGTAAGTTGTGAGAGGTGATCTACCTTAAGGTGGGTCTTACCTTTCCTAACCATAACTTCAAAATCATATTCCATTACTAGGAAAAACCATTTTACTAATATACCTGGTAGGGCTTGATGGTCTGTAAAGAATTTGAACTTATCTGCGAGCAAATAATGTCTAGCAATGACACTCTAACTATCACTGAGCAAACAGGGTACATGTTGAGGTAGACCCATATTGCAAGCAAGACAAGAAAGCCACAATGCTTCTTTACATGCCTCACTTGTTGTAACATACTCTGCTTCTGTGGTGGAAACAATCGTACATTCTTGAAGATGAGATCTCCAAGAGATGGCACCTCCAACAAAATGAAAAATGTACCTTGATGTAGACTTATGATTGTCTACACAACCAACATAATTTGAATATGTGTAACCAATAATGGATGCTTTCCCTCTACCTAAGCATAGGCATTGTTCCTTAGTGCCACTCAAATATCTCAAGATCATCTTAATTTCTTCCTAATGCTTCTTATCAGGATTAGACATATATTTGTTCACAACTCCCACTGCAAATGCAATGTCTGGTCTTGTAGCTACCATAGCATACATGAGACTACCAACAACAGACTGATAAGGAATTTTGGTCATAAATTCCTTTTCCTCATCTGATTTTGGGCAATCATCCTTGCTCAATTTCATGTATGTGGGTGAAGGTGTACTCAATGCCTTTCCACCCTACATATTGAACCTGTGAAGAACTTTGGATATGTACTCACTTTTAGAAAAGTATATGCATCTTTTACTCCTATCATGAGTAATGCACATGCCAAGAATATGTTTGGCATCCCCCAAATCCTTCATATCAAATGTATGACTCAACTTCTTTTTGAGAATTGACAAGTCATAAGAGGACTTCCCAACAATCAACATATAATCAACATAAAGTATCAAGCATAGCAAGGTGCCATCTGAGCATCTCTTTGTGTAGAGACAATGATCCCATTGCCTCGAGAATAGCCTTGAGACTTCATAAAAACATCAAACTTTTGGTACCATTGTCTAGAGGAGTATTTAAGTCCATATAAGCTCTTCTTGATCTTACAAACTATAATTTCTTTGCTAGGAATTGCATAACCCTCTAGTTGTTCCATATAGATCTCATCTATAAGATCTCCATGCAAGAAAGCAATTTTTACATCCATTTGGACTAGCTCTAAGCCCTCCATTGCAACAAATCCAAGCACATGTGCAAGATAGCCATCTTGACCACTGAAGAGAAGATTTCCTCAAAATCAACACCATGTTGTTGCTTCAAACCCTTTGCAATATGTCATGCTTTATACTTTGGAGAAGCACTATCTAATGTGAATTTTAGCCTATATACCCATTTACATGGTAAAGCTTTCTTGCCCTTTGGCAAAGGTACTAAATCTCAAGTACCGTTCTTGTGAATAGAGTCCAATTTTCTCCTCATCGCATGCTCCCACTTGACATGATCTTCTGTCTGCATAGCCTCTTTGTAGCAAGAAGGCTCACCAACATCTCTTAGCATAAAAAAATCCAAACATGGAACATATCTATCAGGTGGATGTGAGACATGTGCAGAGCATCTCAATGATTCAGACATCAAAACTACGTGATAACTGAGGAACATGGCATACATTATGCATAGTAAATTTTGAACCATCAATGAACTGCACAACCACATCTCTAATCTTGACAATATCACACTAATAAGAATCACCAAGTCTCACAGTACCAAGAGACTTTGCTACATAAGTAGACAACCACTCTCTATGTGGTGTCACATGGAAAAGCACTAGAATCTAGAAGCCATGTGTGGGAAAGGGAATCAGCCATAAGAGCCTCAATAGGCACAATACTATCAAGTGTCAACACATCATCATCAGAAATAGCATTGATCTCTTCAATCTTCACAATCAAAGTAGATGGTGTAGGTAGCTATTTAACATGCCCATCAAAATTCTACCCTTTACCTTTAACATTCTTTAATGCATAGAAATCTTTCTTCATGTTTCAATTCTTATGATAATAATGGCATTCGACATCCCTCTTCCTTGATTTACTTCTAGTCTTATCCACTGAACATTCTTTTCCTTGTTCTTTCTCCTATCATGTTGTTGATTCTTTCCTTGGTAAATATCACAAACATTATATGCATCTCCACTCTGAGTGCCAACCATAGATTTTCTACAAATCTCCTCACTCAAGAGTGCTCCACATATGTCATCATAGACCAGTTTATCACTAGGTGCACTATTGCTAATAGATGTGCAAAACATATTCCATGATGATGGCAAGGTGCATAACAACAAGATTGCTTTCATTTCATTATCCATGTCCATTTTCTAAGCCTGTAATTGGGAGAATATAACATCAAATTCATTTAGAAGAACAACAACACTATGTGTGCTGCCAGGTGCAATTGAATGGTAGACTTGGCCATTTCATCCAACTCTTCCCAATCATCTTCATCCATGCCAATAGGCTTCTTTGATATTCCATTTACTGGCTTCCATTGCCTCCTTTGAATTAGCACATCTTTAATCTGATTCTTCCATACATCAAAGTTTGTGCCATCAAATTTTTGGATCTCAAAATGGTCTTTGCCCTGCAAGTTATAATTCCTTCTTAGAACATTGGCACTAGACCATGATCCACCAGATGTGTGTGAGACCTCTAATGCCATGATGATAAAGAACTGAATAGAATGATAATGGATCTAGAAGAGTCAAACACCACTAAGGCTCAAAAAAGGATGACCAAGTGTGAGATTCTGGGAAAAGATTAGCAGAGTCTTCCTAGAAAAATGAGTTAATGAACAATAATGAACAACCAAAAGGATTATGTGAGAATAAATGTGCTCATACCAATAAGTGTATCAAGGAGTAAATCAACCACTGTATAGTTGACAAAACAAAAAAAAAGGAAAAAATTTGCCAAAATATTCTATGAGCATATGACCAGTGTCAAAATCTCATAAAACTGTAAGTATTGACATGTTAATCTACATAGTGAATCATTGACTCCACTACATATAATGAATTAATTGAAAGAAGCCAACTTGGCTTATCGAGCACTTATGAACAACTAGCATACATCTCCTATGGAGGGTTGGGTAAGTCTTCCACCTGCATCATCGAAGAGACCCCAACATTTGGCTGTCTCCCAATTACAAAAACCTCACCATGACCCTCTTTATCAATGTCACACTAAAGAGACCCCAACATATGGGTGTCTCCCAATTAAGGAAACCTCACCACAACCCTCTTTATCAGCACTTCACGGGATGGGTGAACTCTCGAGAAGTGCTGGGAACCTCTGTCTTCCTTGAACGTTGAGGTCCTCCCTCGCGCGTAGCCAACGATGCCAATGGTGACTTCGGTGTCTCGGATGACAAGGTATGCCAAGGTCTATGCCTTGGTCACTGCCTGAATCGTAAGCCTTGTAGAAGGCCTTGGGTGGAGTCTCCTTCTTGAAGAGATCCATGACAATACCCTCAAAGTAGAAAATCGAGTTCTAGATGCCATACACAATACTCCGCATAGAGGCTACAAAATTCGAAGAAAAACACACAGTACACATACCACAAACATAGATTTCTTTAGGTCTTTCAAATGCAGTTGAACTTATAGTATGTGACTGACTAGGCCACTATATGTTTTATTAAAGAACATATACAAAAGTGTCTAGCCGCCATTTGGCCTTTCACATCGACACTAACAAGAACATGTATGTGTATGTGTAAGTGTGTATGAATGTATGTGTATGTGTTTATGTGTGTGTATATGTGTATATATATATGTGTATGCATATGCATGTGTGTGTATGTGTATGTGTGTATATGTGTAGGTGTGTGTATGCATGTGTGTATGTGTGTTTTATGTATTGTGTGTGTATGTCGTATGTGTATGTGCATGTATGTATATGTGTGTCTATGTATATGTGTGTATGTGAGTGTATGTTTGTTCGTGTATATGTGTACGTGTGTGTATGTATATGTGTGTCTATGTGTATGTGTGTATGCATGTGTGTAATATGTATGCATATGCATGTGTATGCATTTATGTATGCATGTGTGTCTATGTATGTACACATACCTCTCTCTCTCTACCCTCTTGCCTCTTGCATGCACATCTCTCTCTCTCTCTCTCTCTCTCTCTCTCTCTCTCTCCCATTCGAATGATCCGAACACAAATGTGCCGAGAGAAATCAAAATTCGTTTTTGTCTTACAAGTAGCACTGCGAGTAGTTTGGAAGCTTGCTAAAAAGTGTGATGCTACTTAACTACTGTCGCATAAGTGACGGTAACTGTCGCTTATGCGACAATTTCCTTTTTTTTAAAATTTGCATCATCTATGTGACATTTCATTTTCAAAGCGTGGCATAAGTGATGGTTCCATTTTTTTTTTTCAACTAGGGGCATCGTTACACCCCCGAATCTCTTGTAGTGTGGGGAGGTAATCCTCAAGCTAGTGAAATCCTTAAAGTTTCTTGAGAAATATGCTAGTTACTTAAGAACGAGGGGGGGGTTGGGCATGTAGTGTACTATAAAGATGGCTAAAAACCTGGCATCAAAATGGATCATAAGGGCTCTCACTTATGAGGACCAATTGACTTGTCTTAAGGTTATAAAGCTTGGAGGATCCATTCTTTATATGACATCAACATTTCTCCTCAAGTTTTCACCCCCTGTTGGCAAACCAATCATTTGTAGAATGTGGCACTCATGGATGGAAGTTAAAAGTCACTTTAAATCTAGTCAAGACCTCACTAATAACATTGATTTTTTATTGCAAGAATCCATGTGGATAGGATGTTCATCTTTGTGGAATAACTGTACCCTTGGGATTAAGAGCATGAATGCATGAAAAGAGGATTTAATGAATGGAGCCTCCTGTACCAAAATGGTGAGATTATTGATGATAATTATGTTCTCTCTTTGACTAATCTATCTTTTGCCTACAAATAGGTACTACTATATCATACAACTCTCTTCATCAACAAGCTCGAACACTGGAATATCAACAAAACCATGAGACTTGAAGAAATTGCTACTGATATGTTCATTCATTATAAGCATTAGAGGGTATCCATCAACAAGATCCTTCCCAAGTTGAATATGAGACGGAAGATTTAATGGTCTATTGCACAATCAAGATATAGATTTTTATGTATCTGGTCCTTTCCTCTTAGTATCAAACAATCTATTCTTCAATGGTTAACCATACAAAATGGTTTGTGATTGGTAGCAGAGCAAAGAAGATTAATGGTGATGAAGGGAGTTGTGCTTTTTGCGACAGGATGGAAGAGTTAACCCATTTGTTTATGCATTGACTCAATACTAATGATTTCTAGAAGGTCCTTTTACCTTACTATAAACATAAAGAGTTTTCTCTTGCTTATCAAGAAATGCTGCACAATGCTTGTTTTTATATGGGCATGGTCTTGTGACATTTGCGGAGAGCTCATATTATGTGGTATGTATGGATTAGAGAAATCAAAATGTTTTCAAGAATAGACAAAGGAACTTCGAGTTTTCATGCTTGTACGTATTGAGGAACATAAGAGCATTCTATCAAAGAAGCCACTCATGAAGATTTCATCTTTTTCTTTTTTGAGTCAGCAACCTCCAAACAAATGGAGAGAAGCTTTACTTTCTTTGTGCTTTCTCGATAGATTTGACATGGTGTTCTCATTACGATAACCATAGATTTGTTTAGGTGGATGACGTATGGTTTCTATTGTAACCTTAGTGACATTTATTACATATGGAATTTCCCCATTGCAAGTGATATGGTTATAAGATCTCATTGTATTCATAGAACCTACCTATTCATTATCCTTCTATGATTGTATCTTGTAATTGTAATCTTGAGATTGAGATCTTGGTCCCTCTACAATGTAATTTCCCTTCATTAATTTAATTTTCTTTCTTTGTTTGCCTTAAAAGAAAAAATTCATTCACTCGAGGACTCGTTCTTTAAATTAACTCAAGCAAAAAGCCATAAAATTTATGTAGTATATATTGTGCGTATATATTTTGTATGTATATTCATATGTGAATATCATGGAACGGCGATTATACTTTAAAACGGAAAACAACGCTACATCTCGTTCACAACAATAGAACTCGTTTAGGCAGAGGCGCGCGATTGCTTCGTGACGAGACCCTTTAAACGTCCTTCGGTATTTCTGTTACTCGACGTTCTCGACATTTTTTTCCACTCGATCTGTACACTGTTGACGTCAGTTCAGTACCAGATTCAGCTTGCGCCCCCGGTGATGACGAAGGTCAAGGTGAAAGGTTCGTTTCTGTCGAAACCCGTTGACAGAGGTCGGCATGCTGCAGATGATTACCTTATCGACGAAGACGATTATGAGCGGGTTGATCTCGCCAGCAAACCAAGCTTTTTGCCATTCGTGAACCCAACTAACAAGGGGAAGCGAGGTCCTAGAGTAGCGTTGAGACCCTCGCTCAGGGACTCATCAGGGTTGCAAAGCAGCGATTCTGCTCTCGGGACCTCGTCTAGCAAGGCTTCTGATGACGAAAATGATATAGAGGAATCTGTGCGGAATCATCCAGAGAAGCATCGTGTGATTGTGGATAATACTACCAATGACAGCGTACGCCGTGGCAGTGTCCGCGTGAAGGTGATGCCTTCGAAATTCAGAGAGAGCCAGCTTCCAGGCTACCCTGTATCAGAAGGTCGTTCTCCATTAAAGAAGAAACACGCAGGCCCCTCGTTCGAGTCAATTGGATCGAAACAGACAAATGTCTCAAGGGATTACAGCTCAGCAGATCCTCACAAAGAACATGTTGAGAACGAACTTAGTAGAGCTTTAACGGTAGTGCCATATTTTATTATGCGGCATCCTCACACGTCTTATGTTCTTGAGGGTGGAACTTCAAGAAGTTCAAGGCTACTTTTGTCTTAGTGCAGGTAGTGAAGAAAATAATGAGAATGGAAGCAGCAGAACCTTTTAATGTCCCCGTAGATCCAGTGGCACTAGGGATCCCAGTAAGTGAGTCGAAACAGAAGTCGCTATATCACTACAATTGCAGTATATTTTTATACATGAGGAGCTCTTTGTACTACATTGTATATGTTTTCCAAAAGGGCTCTTTTACAAGTCCTTTAATAAATATAACGTTAAAGTGAAAGCAATTTAGATTTGATTTGGAAATTTCTTGTTTGCCTCATAATCCACGGCTTGACTTCTTTTTTGTTCTTCTTTTTAAATTTATTAGTAAAAAAAAAAAATTTAAGTCATTCTCTTTGCTACATTTGCTTATCTTCTCCATTCTTTACTTGTCCTCCCTTATGTTCGCATGAATTAAACCTCTCTTATTCTTTATGCTCAGCTCTTTTGGATATTTATACGCTATTTGTCTTTCATTATTGTTGATTTTCAATATGATGATTTGAACTTTTCTTCAGGAATTCTTATCAGATATGGTTTTGTGCATTCCAGGACTACTTTGACATTGTGAAGAAGCCTATGGATCTTGGTACAATTTGCAAAAACTTGGAACGAGGTGGAAAATATAGAAGTTCTCGGGATGTGTATGAAGATGTTCAACTAGTCTGGACAAATTGTCGCATCTATAATCAGAAGGGGGATCCTATATTGGATCTTTTGGCAAGAGTAAAAAAGAATTTTATGAAGTACTGGACAGCTGCCAAATTGTACACTGAAAAATCTCCAGGTAGTTTTTCTAAAGATTCTTTGTTTTTCTCGAAGAAACAATCCAGTCTCTTGTGAAACTATTAAAGACCATTGCTATTTCTGCTCATTCTTATTTTCATCATCTTTTGCCTCAGCAATGTGTAATCAATGGGAAGTATTCTTCTTGATGATGTCCCGATATCTTGAATCAGTTTGCTTCAATTCATTGTAAATTAGTTTGCTTTGATTTATCTCCTATGCACTATGCCAATGACATTTAGGGGTCGTGTTCGCTTCTAGATGGTGTAAAATGGTGCATAACTGGTTGGGCTCTAAAGCAAGGTTTCATTTTTTTATGCATTCACTTATCTATTAATTGTTTCTTGTAATTAAAGTGGTTTAAGAGACACATCAAATAGGTCAATAAATGTACACTGTAGTGGATAGCATCATAGTGCAATGTAGTCCAAGGAAAGGAAAGTTAAGATTGATGGAACATCTTGCTCTTGATCTTAAGTAAGATTTGCACTGAGATTATTGAAGTATGGATATATTATTCTCATATAGACATCATTCTACCTTGAAAACTTCGCTTCATACATATGTTAACATACATAGGATTGGTTAAACAAACCTACATATGGTTGATAGACAATGGGTTGGCTAACCATTGCTTGAAACATAAAATAATGAGGAAGAGAAGAAGGTAACCTGTTATTCATAGGTGGAGCTTTTTGTTTACTTCTCTTAGCTTTATGAGGAGTTGCAATCAAATTCATAGGTTTAGTTGCTTTTTCTCTTTGAGCACTTGGTGCTGTAGAAGCCTTATCTTCTTGAATCCTAGTGTTGTACATGTCACCAAGTCAATGAACTTTGGATGGTGAATATAGAGGCTGGTTGCATTTGTTCCATTTTTGAGATTGAAGATATTCCTCCACAAAGACCTTGTTGGCCAATTCTTTGTGAAGATTGGGTGGTGACATGAGTTACAAAAGAGAAAACATTCTAGAAGAATGTTAATTCCTTTGATGGCCACATATACTTGTTTATAGAAGGAAACAACCTCAAAAGAAGCAAATGCTATTAGCAAAGGAGAGACATAATCATTTAGGATGGTTCACTGAAGGCATACATGATGAAGAATGCTACGAATGCAGTTTTGGCCCCTGAACACACTATTGCAATAACTGTGCAGCAATTTCGTCCTTTTGTACAATTTTTGGTTTGCCAATACAAGTCCTTCAAAGTCTGCGATAAGGGTGGTAGATATCGATTATCACTGGTACAAAGGTCATGTTTAGAAAGTTACAAAACCTTTTGCTTTAGGAAGAACAATCTAGGCTTAATCCAGATTTGCAAGGTATTGTAATTTGCCTAGCCCTAGCTACGAGAGCAAAAGATAGAGGTGAAGGCGAGAATAATAAGTCTAGGTCAAATCCTCGGAATTGGAAGCAAAATTATTCCAAGAGAATGTTCCATATGCATTGGCTTAGGGTTCACTTATGTATGTCATGGTTGCCACTTGACCAAACATTGCCATGTAGTTGAAGTTTTTGGTAGGTTTATGTCTAATTCTAGCGAAGCTCATTAGGAGGGAGTCAAGTCCACCTTGAGATGCTTGAAAGGGACCAAGTGTAAATGTCATTAGAATTGGATGATTCTATGACTCAAACATGATGGGTGATGTGGACACTCGAAAAGTCCATGAGTTGTTTTTTATACACACTTAAAATGGCAATGTTACATGGTGCTCTACACTTGAGAGGATAGTGGCAGTCTCTACTATAGAGGTTGAACATATTTCAACCATACAGGCTGCCAAGGAAGTCATATGGTTAGCATGCCTATGTAGTGAGTTGGTTTGCTTGACAAGGCACTTATTCTTGGTTGTGCTAGCCTGAATGCTATATGTTTGGCAAAGAATGCCATGTTGCATGCTTGCACAAAGCATATTGATGTGAGATATCACTTTACTAGAGAGGTCTTAGATGATGGCTCGATCACATTGATCAAGGTCAATTCATCATAAAATTTTGTAGACGCTCTCACTAAGTGCCTACCAAAGGCACACCATCAATTATGTATATAGATGGTAGGAGTTACTTAGCTTAAAGGAGCCTCTTTGGTCCTTTAAGTGGGAGATTGTAAGGGCTAAAGGCCCTAGAGAGCCTCCATATGTACATTTTTACCATTTTGTATGATAGGTCTCTTCAAGAGTTATGCACATGTATTTTTATTAATATTTTGAGGATCTCATGTCAGGGAGCTTTAGGCATTTACAAGATTTTTATGACTTTTGGCCATTAGACATGTGTGCTTAATGCCCAAATGACATAAAAGTCACTTATCGATAAAACTTGGTCCCAGAAGTCACATAACTAGTTTTGGAACTTTTTAAAGTTCTACTCCTCCATCTTCTCTCTCTATGTTCTCTCTCCTCATGCAACAACTAATCCCTTTCGTATCTGATGCAACCGAGCACATCTTTATGTAGCTCTCTTCTTCTTTCAAGTTGTTGGGGTAAACACCCCAGAGAGTCTCCCTATGTACATGTCTACCCCTCAAGATTATAGCTCTCATCATGACCTATCCATAGATATTTTTCTTATAACTTTTGGCCCATATATGGTGTGGTATTATAATTTTATGAACATTTTTTCATTATTTCAATCTTTTGGTCACTCGACATGTGTGAACACGCCTAACAGATCAAAGGTCACTTTTTAATACAACTAATGTTGGAGAACAAGGTCAAAATAGCACAAAATTGCCAAAATTCCAGCAACCCTAATTTTGAGACCTTAGTCAATTTTTGGTCAAAGATGGACCATGGTAAAATTTTTTTATTGGATCATTGGATAGTACTCAATGAGAGCTTTCTAATGGTATATAAGATTTCACCATCTGACACTTGAAAGTGGTTGAAAAGTCAAACACTACTTTTTTGCCCTAAGTTGCTTTTCACATTATTTTAAATCAATCAACCAGATTTAATCTCTGAAAAGCATGCAATGGCCATAGTTAATTATGACCAAAAGCAAGTACAAATTTGTAAATGAACTAAAAAAAATCAGGAGTCTCGAAAATTTTGTCGGGATTTTTGGGTGATGCTTTTTTGCCCAACAGTCATGGCTATATAAACAAGGAGTCGCAACCCACTTGAAGCATCAAGTTGTGAAGTCATGCTCACAAACTTTAAGGTTTTGAGCTAAAAGGACTCTTGGATGAGATAGTGCACAAATTTGGAGGAGCTTTTGGGAGCCATCCCTTCATCTTCTTCACACTATTGAGTGTGCATGCTGATTTTGTGAGTACGACCTTCTTATTTCGGGATTTCGTCATATTTTGCTGCCGGATCGTGTTTTTATCTACCTCTTTATTCATGAAGGTTCCATAGCTGCTGCTCAACATTAGAGAAGATTTAGTTTCAGATTAGGGTTTGCTGTAAAAATTGTATCTGAAAGTTCTACACTCCATATTGCCCATATTCCCTCACATAATACCTCTTAGACACATTCTCTCTACATTTTGTACCCAGAACCCTTTTGGTTCAGCCGATATTCAGTTTTGTATCATTACACATTGTATATTGACATTTAGCATTTAATTAATTTGTAGTTAGCATTCAGATGCTACACTTTGGAAAAGTGTTTTCTTTCTATTCTATTGTCATTTATTTCTCATTTCATTTAATTTGGTCAAGGTGTGTAATGTCCCAAGGTTTTAAGTGTTGGAAAGATTTTGGAATTAACATGTGATTATCATTTGGGCCTACCACACTTCCAACATTTGGTATCAGGACATAGGACACATACGCCCTTGTACTCGAGATGAGTGACTATAGAGATAGATTGGAACAAGAAGACAAGTTTGATTGAATGTCTAATTATCCAATGTGGAGTTTTATGATGATGAACTTGTTAGTTTCAAAAGTCTTATGGAATATTATCAATGGCAAGTAGCTTGTGCGAAGACAAGCTATAAAGGATGTTGCTTCATCATCCAAGCAACGTGCTTCTCCACTTTCTACACAAGAGGAGGTTGTTGAAGAAGAGCTAGAGTATCCCTTATCATTTAGAGTCAGTAACACTATCAAGTACCTCCTACATATAAGCAATCTAGATGGGATTCTAGAGATTCACAAACTCTCATTTATTGGTATGGGAGTCAAGAGGCATATCATTCCTCAAATCAAGTCATGAAGAACCTCTTGTCAGGCTTGCTTTGAGTTAGAGAATATCTATCAAAGCAGAAATCCGCAAGGAAGCCTTATTTGAGGAGAAAGCTAACCAATGCAAGGATGAAAGTTGGTGAGTCGGTTCAATCACATATTTTGAAACTTAAAGATTTACGTGATCAACTTCTTAATGTTGGAGTTAGTATATCTGATGAAGAGATGGTGGATACCTCCTAAATTCATTTCCATCTACATATCATTCTTTTGTAGATGGTGGATACCTCCTAAATTCACTTCCATCTACATATCTGTCCTGAAAATTCCATTGGGATTTCCGTGTGAGGATTTTTAGATTAGATTTTTGCTTTATTTGCATGGTTTTTTGCCCAACAGTCATGGCTATATAAACAAGGGTTCACGATCCACTTGAAGCATCAAGTTGTGAAGTCATACACACACAAGCTCTAAGGTTTTGAGCTAAAAGGACTTTTGGAGGAGATAGTGTAGATTTGGAGGAGTTTTTGGCAGCCATCCCTTCATCTTCTTCACATTATTGAGTGTGCATGCTGATTTTGTGAGTATAAGCTTATTATTTTAGGGTTTCTTCATATGCTGCTGCTGTACCAGGTTTCTACCTACCCCGTCAATGCATGAAGGTTCCATGGCTGCTGCTCAATGTCAGAGAAAACCTAATCTCAGATCAGGGTTTGCTGTAATAACTGTTTTTGAGAGTTTTCACACTTCATATTGCTCATATTCTCTCACATAATACCTCTTAGACACATTTTCTTTACATTTTGTGCCTAGAACCCTTTTCATTCAGGTTATATTCAGTTTTGTATCATTACACATTGAATATTGACATTTAGCATTTAATTAGTGTGTAGTTAGCATTGAGCTACTTTTGTTTGGAAAAACGTTCTCTCTTTATTCTATTGTCATTCATCTCATTTAATTTGGTCAAGGTGTGTTATGTGTTGAGGTTCTAAGTGTTGGATCCTGGAATTATCCTGTGATTATTTTTGGGCCTACCACAATTCTAACAAAGTCCTTTAACTCACATAACCACTAAGTCACTGTGTGTGCTTCTCTCTCCACTTTCTCTCTTCTCAGCTATAGGTCCACCTGCTTAGAGTTTGACACATTGGAGACATCATCTCATAGCTCTCAGTGCACTCTTTCAAACCATACCCTCAGTCTCCCTTGGCATACAAGGTACTGTTTTGAAGTTCACTGCTGTTTCTGTTAGATGTCCTCCTTATCCTCTTTGAGATGCTGAATTCATAGGACCTGTTGGCTGTTTAGATACTTCCTGAGTATGTGTTGTAGAAGCTTGCTATATCTTTATGAATTGTGTTCCTGCCTTGTACCTTAGATGGCTGGTGCTTGCATATTATACATGAACTTGGGAGGTTGAAAGACTGTTGGAAGATAATCATTGCATTCATCATCTGAGACTTAAACAAATCATTATCCATATGCCTGGAAGTATCAGCACTTGACTGTCCACTATTTGTGTTAGAGCTAAAGTACCATCACATGCACTATAGTGCTGATTCTCAATAATTAAATTGGTATTAAGTTCCTTTCTTTTCAGTCATGTCATGCTGCACGCCATGTCTCAGAAAAGTATGTATATTGATAACTAATGAGTGGATGCAATGTAATATAGGAGGGATTTGTCATTAGGGCAATGTTACTTGGCTGCATACTTTATTGTAGGCAGTCTGCCTGGAACAGCTTTCCATCAGCTCATAGTTACTTCTGCACACAATGATAGGATAATGTTGTTGCACAATGAGGACGATCATGCACATCACCATGGTGCAAATGATGTTGCATGAGATCTTAAATTTGTCATGATCACCTGGGATTTGATTCCATAGACAGAGCAAAATGAGCATCACACATTTAAACAGGCTAATTAACTCGCTGCTGAATGTGTGAATGGGATACCACAGGAAGCCATTCACAAATGCTCTGTTGAAGAGTTTTGCTTCCATCAGTCTGAGAGGAATGCATTGGCCCTGCTTGCTACATGATTGTCATCCCAGTGGGGACACATTAGGGATCTTCCATCTTAGGACTCTTACCTCATTTTTATCCCATAGTGGACACCTTAGTGCTCTTCCACACTTGCATTTGTAGTGATTCAGTCTCTCTGTAACTTTATTTTGGCAGGCCATGTGGCAGCAGAATCTTGGTAGTTCAGTGGATGACAGGGCAATAGAATGTACATTTTATACAAAACATATAAATTGCATTGTTTTCTGGTGTTGGGAAACTCATGGGGACATGATGAGAGAGATTGAGGTTAAGTTCTTGCATGGAAAAGTGAGCATTTGCTTCTGCAGGCAATTTCAAATCTCAAGCCAGTTCAGAAACAGAGTTTGGTGGTGCAAGTTTCAAACAGACAGAGATTCATGATGATATAGATTATGGAAGAAGTAAGAAAATAAACAAATTTGGAAAAGAATCACAGAGTCCCGCGCCTCCAATAGCAAAACCAGGTAAGCGCTGACCCTACCTCCTTTTTGGTCCTTTCTATTTCTCTCCTTGCCTTCCCTCTTTCATTTTCTCTCTGGCAGATGCTTGCAAACTGTCTACACTAGAGAAAGTTTTTAGTCATTTAAAACCACACTATACAGTTAATACAGAGTCTCAGCAAACCAGCAAGTAAAACATGAGCTGTTAATAGAAATTTATCAAGGACGATTTTAATGTGTTCATTTTATTATTTGTATTTTCTTCTGTATTTACACACATGAAAAGGAAATAAGAATTATGAAAACAATCTATCTTTTTTCCCCTTATTTTTCTTCAAATTGGTTTCCTTTTGCTTCCATGGCACTTTTTGTTCCCTTTTTTTATCCTGCACTCGTGCTTTTCCCTGCCTTTACCAGTGTTCCTTTCAGGGGAAGAAAAGTTGTAAAAAATCCAGGTTACATGCTAGATTTATTTGTACCTTTTTTTTTTCTTTTTCCACTTGCAGTGGACCTTCATTTGCACCCTTCAGACATGCACATGCGTCTATGCATGCGCTGCGTGCACACAAACAAGCACATGCATATGCACTCCTATGCATGTGTGCATTGTACACACGCACGTGTGCCTGTGTGCACTACACACACACACACACACACACACACACACACACACACACACACACACACACACACACACACACACACACACACACACACACACAAACACACTTACATACAGAGGGAGGGAGGGGGGAAGAGAGGGGGGAGGGAGAGGGGAAGAGAGGGGGAAAAAGGGGGGGAGAGGGGGGAGAGAGAGAGGGAGGGAAGGGGAGGGGAGGGAGGGAGGGAGGGAGGGGAAAGGGGGGGGGGGGGGGGGAGGGGCAGGGGAGGGGAGGGGAGGGGAGGGGGGGGGAGGGGGAGGGAGAGGGAGAGGGAGGGGGAGGGGGAGGGGAGGGGAGGGGAGGGGAGGGGAGGGGAGGGGAGGGGAGGGGGAGGGAGGGAAGGGGAGGGAAAGAGGGGGGGGGGGGGGGGAGGGAGGGGAAGGGAAGGGGGGGGAAGGGGAAGGGGGGGGAGGGAGGGAGGGAGGGAGGAGGGGGGGGAGGGCGGGGGGGGGGGGGGGGGGGAGGGGTGGGAGGGGGAGGAGAGGAGGAGGAGAGGGGGAGGGGGGGAGGAGGGGGGGAGTGGAGGGGGGGAGGGGAGGGAGGGAAGGGGGGGGGGAGGGGAGGGAGGGAGGGGGAGGAGAGGAGGAGGAGAGGGGGAGGGGGGGAGTGGAGGGGGGGAGGGGAGGGAGGGAAGGGGGGGGGGAGGGGAGGGAGGGAGGGGGGGGGGGGGGGGGAGAGGGAGGGGGGAGAGGGGGGGGAGGGGGGGGGGCGAGGGAGGGAGGGGGGGGAGGGAGGGAAGGGGGGGGGGGGGGGAGGGAAGGGGGGGGGGGGGGGGGAGGGAGGGGGGAAAGGGGAGGGAAGGGGGGAGGGAGGGGGGGAGGGAGGGGAGGGGGGGAGGGGGGGGGGGCGAGGGAGGGAGGGGGGGGAGGGAGGGAAGGGGGGGGGGGGGGAGGGGGGAAAGGGGAGGGAAGGGGGGAGGGAGGGAAGGGGGGAGGGAGGGGAGGGGGGGAGGGAGGGGGGGAAGGGAGGGGAGGGAGGGAGTGGAGGGGGAGGGAGGGAGTGGAGGGGGAGGGAGGGAGGGGGGGGGGAGGGGAGGGGGGAAAGGGGAGGGAAGGGGGGAGGGAGGGGAGGGGGGGAGGGAGGGGGGGAAGGGAGGGGAGGGAGGGAGTGGAGGGGGAGGGAGGGAGTGGAGGGGGAGGGAGGGAGGGGGGGGGGGAGGGGAGGGAGGGAAGGGGGGGGAGAGGGAGGGAGGGGAGGGAGGGAGGGGGGAGGGAGGGAGGGGAGAGGGAGGGAGGGAGGGAGGGGGGAGGGGAGGGGAGGGAGGGAGGGAGGTTGGGGGGGGGGGGTAGGGGAGGGAGGGAGGGAGGGGGGGGGTAGGGGAGGGAGGGAGGGGGGAGGCGGGGAGGGAGGGGGGGAGGGAGGGGGGAGGGAGGGAGGGAGGGGGAAGGGGGGGACGGAGGGAGGGAGGGAAAGTCACTTGCATACACGTACACATTGCGATTTTTCTCCTGTAGGTTTTATTGAAATAAATTTAAACAATCAAGCATAATTACTCCTTGTGATTCTTAATATGCAGTCACAGGGCAGTTAGAGCAGAGTATGATTGAAAATAAACCTTCAAGGATGCTGCCCCCAGAGTTTATTGGTGGATTCCGTAGAGATCAAGAGTTTATTTCAAACACCATGACGGATGAGCTTGATTCATACTATTCAACCAGGGAAGGTCCAAAAGTTATCTCTTTCTATAGGACTCATAAGAAGAAAAAGCTTGAACAACAAGGAAGTGACTACCCAACTGAGCCTTCATCAAAAGGTAGCGTCCTTGTTCCTTTTTATTAGACATCAGTTGTTTTCTTAAGGTATCTAAGCTTTTGCTATGGTGGACGTATGTGCATTTTGTAGCAATTTGAAGCCTTTCACATGATCGATGCTGTTTTTTTATGAACGTGATATTTAGAGTTTGCACAAATTTAATGATTTGAGGCTCTCCATGTCAAATCTTGGGGGTGCATGGTCGTAGTGGTAAACAAATTGGACCCCTCATAGATGGTCCACGGTCCAATATCTGCAGATTGGCCTGATATTAGCCCTTGAATGAGGGGATAAAGGTGATCCCCTGGGTGTGTACATTATTCTTTTGAATTTCAAACCTAATGGAAGAGTAGGCTGAAGAAGATCGATCCGAGAAAAACAAAAAAAGAAAAAGAAAAAAAAAAGAAAAAGAAAAAAAAAAGAAAAAGAAAAAAAAAAGAAAAAGAAAAAAAAAAGAAAAAGAAAAAAAAAAGAAAAAGAAAAGAAACAATGAGTGGTTGCTTTAGACACGAGAAAAGTTTGGCATGAGAGAATAGTACATAATTTTTTCAATGGAGTGAAGAGCCTTGTCAGGATGTTTTCATGTGTAGGCTGTAGCTTTATGTGGAAGCCTTAATTCTAATGTACAAGGGTGTCATCTTTGATAAAGTGAAATAATGAAGTTTGATGCTGCTAGAAAAACTGGTTTTAGTGGGAATTATTTTCCATAACCTACGAGTGCATATGCACCCTGTTAGATGAATGAAAACTTCTGTTTCATAATTTTGAACATCTGGTGGTTATAATATCAATTGTAAAGAAAGGACGTGATATGTATTCTGACCATTTAAGGCTATTTACTCAGCTTACGAACAGGAAGAACAGAAGCCTGGGATGCGAGGTTTGATGCCAATGAAGCATTCATCACTTTCTGACAAGCCCAGTAAGCAGAAAGAAGTTGACTCACA